>SJYQ01035785.1:246152-265057 GCA_006410935.1 Redunca redunca
TAAATGAGGACATGTTGGAAATGTAAACAGAAGGCACTCCCTGAGCAGTGGATGCTGAGCGGTGGACTCCATATGCAGAGAGCTAGTCGTGTGTGGTGTCCCTGGGGGAGAACTCTTGCCTATCTCGCAGTTCCAAGGATGCTGGCATTCATTCAGCAAGGTATTGGATGTCTGGTATGTGCTAGGTACCACTTAGACCCTGAGAATACAGAGGTGGACAGTACAGAAATTGGACTTGTCCTTCTGATGGACAGTATAAGCAAGAAAGTGGGCAGTTACAATTGCAGTGGGATAAACGCCACTGCGATTTGGAAAAAAATGTCATTCCAGTTTGGGAGGGTGAGCACCTACAAGGTTTAGCAACTCAAGAATGGAGATGGTATTGTGAAGGGGGAGGAAAATACTATAGAGGAAATAAGTTTGGATATCAGCAGAAGGTAGTTCTGAAGGCCTGGCATACTTTCCATAAAGATAACTGAACAATCAACCTAGGAAGAGAAAACAGACCAGGTGTAGGAGGCTCAGTGCCAGGATTGGAACCTCTAGAGCTAGAAAAGGGGGTGGGTGGAGGCCTTGGAGCAAACACGCACTGTGGCCCGAACTATTGCATCAGGGTCTCAAGCCCAGTCATGGAGAGTGGCCACAGAGAAGGGTGAGAGGGAGGTAAGAAACTGCTCTGTGGGCAAGTGAACCAGAACAAATAGGGAGTGAAGAGCCACAGTGAGGGCCAAGAGCCTGCTGTGTGATGTGCCAGGCTCTGAGTTTCCGAGAACACCTGTAAAGGGTGCCCCAGGCGAAAAGAAGAAAACTAGATTTCCAGTGAGGTTGGTAGGAACAGATGCTATTGTGGGACCAGCACCTTTGGGGAAACAGATAATGGATTACAGTTGTTCGGAAAAGAGCATTTAACAAACACCCATAGATAAAGCTTACTTTAAAAACAGCAGACAAAACGTAACCTTGTAATCTCCTAAGGGAAGCTAGGAAACATGTGTGGTTTCCAAGAATCCATCAAGTGCCTAAAGCAAAGAGTTTCTTGCATACAGCTAACAGAAGCACTGAGCTTTATTAGGAGGGAGTCACAGGCAGGAGAAATGGCTGCTTCCTTACAGGAGACTGTTTATTTTATAGCGTTCACAGAAAATCCTGAAGAACCATTAGAATCAGACAGGTGTGTGAGTTATAGAATCAATCTGACCTTTTGGGGGGTTTTGTCAGTATTTATTGGCACACTTAGTGACATTTATATTGTTAAATGAAAATATAAGAGCTTGAAGCTGCCAATGGAATCATTATAAGGACAATATCTGATCACAGGATTCTATAAATCACTTGAACAAAGCAGAAGTGCAGATTTCTACTGTTCAAAGATGAAAATAAATTCCTGCAAACTCTCTACTTTGCCAGCTCTCTCATCAGATGAAGGAAGGAAAGGTTGTGACTCCACCCATGAACTGTAACTGCATAGCCTCATACCCAGCATCGGCACTGGCCAAAATGATCAGCTGCTCCACGGTCATTAGGACCACCTACTAATTACCCTTTCCTTTGTTTCCTGTTCTCTCGACTTCCTTGCCCCTTCTTCCCTAAAAAATACATATGTGAGTTTATGAATGTGCCTGCACATGACAGAAATCCCCATACATTAATAAACCTTATCTATGGCTGAAAGCTGGTTTTCTGCAATCAATAACAGAATAAAATTATTTCTGACCTGGCCAATGTCATTATGGGACAATCTGTTCTTTCACTTGAACTTTTCTAAATATGAATGAATTTGGAGACTTACATTGACACATTTACACTATTGATACTACATATACAATGGATAACTAACGAGGCCCTACTGCATAGCACAATCTACTTAATGATCTCTGGTGACCTAAATGTGAAAGAAATCCAAAAAAAGAGGGTGTATCTGTATACATACGGCTGACTCACTTTGGTGTACAGTAGAAACACAACATTGCAAAGCAACCGTACTCCAATAAAATTTAAAATAATTAAATAAACATAAATGAGGCTTGTTGCTTCTCTATCAGTCATTAATTATAATTTTTAATATAAATTTATTTTAATTGGAGGTTAATACTTTACAATATTGTATTGGTTTTGCCATATATCAACATGAATCCACCACAGGTATACACCTGTTCCCCATCCTGAAACCCCCTCCCTTCTCCTTCCCTGGACCATCCCTCTGGGTCGTCTCAGTGCACCAGCCCCAAGCATCCAGTATCATGCATTGAACCTGGACTGGCGATTTGTTTCATATATGATATTATACATGTTTTAATGCCATTCTCCCAAATCATCCTGCCCTCTCCCTCTCCCACAGAGTCCAAAAGACTGTTCTATACATCTGTGTCTCTTCTGCTGTCTCACATACAGGGTTATCATTACCATTTTTCTAAATTCCATATATATGCATTAGTATACTATATTGGTATTTTTCTTTCTGGCTTACTTCACTCTGTATAATAGACTCCAATTTTATCCACCTCATTAGAACTGATTTAAATGTATTCTCTTTAATGGCTGAGTAATACTCCACTGTATATATGTACCACAGCTTTCTTATCCATTCATCTGCTGATGGACATCTAGGTTGCTTCCATGTCCTGGATATTATAAACAGTGCTGCAATGAACATTGAGGTACACGTGTCTCATACATGTGTATGCCCAGCAGTGGGATTGCTGGGTCATAAGGCAGTTCTATTTCCAGTTTCTTAAAGGAATCTCCACACTGTTCTCCATAGTGGCTGTACTAGTTTGCATTCCCACCAACAGTGTAAGAGGGTTCCCTTTTCTCCACACCCTCTCCAGCATTTATTGCTCATAGACTTTTGGATCACAGCCATTCTGACTGGTGTGAAGCTATTAAGTCACAACAGGGCTAAATGAATAAGCACAGAACATTCCAGAACACTTAGGAAGCTTTCAACCTCTACCCTACACAAATCATCACCTTCAGTTCAGTTCAGTCGCTCAGTCATGTCCAACTCTTTGCGACCCCATGAATCGCAGCACGCCAGGCCTCCCTGTCCATCACCAACCCCCGGAGTTCACTCAAACTCACGTCCATCGAGTCCATCATCACCTTAGTTTAAGACAAAATTCCACTCAGGCCCATTATCTTAATTCTAGGTTTTTACCGAAACTATGCCGAGTGGGTGAGACTGATGGCATTCGCCGGGAGACTTTCAGCTGCTGAAACTGTTCACGCTCCTAGAGGCGCTGTCATCCACTTGGAAGGGCTGCTGGGGATCAGTGTCCTTCCCCTGCAGGGTGAAGACAGCCCCCAGGGCCACAGGACACCTCTTTCCACAGCCAGCTGACTCTTCCCTGAGGACACTTACGGGCAGACACAGAAGACAAAGCACAGGTTCTTTCTGGATGTGCCCAGGGATACGGCAGAGTCTACTCGGTCTGAAACCTACGTGCCTGCTGTGTACGCACGGAGCTGGGGTGGACTCTCTTCTCACCCGTGGCCCTCCTGCCTGACTGCACATTGGAAACACCTGGCAGTGTGTGACCGACCACGATGCCCAGATGCCCCACCAAGCCGATCAGAATCTCTACAGGACTGGGCAAAGGGACTGTGTTTTTTAACCTTTCCAGGTAGTTCTAGCATGAATATAGAGTTAAGAACACTGTTCCAGACCCTCAGTTTTGATCTGGGATGGAAAGACTGGGATTTATGTCACCTGTCAGTGCACACATGTCTGTGTACTGTTAGAAAAGGCACTTTGCTTCTATGTGCCTTGGACTCCTCATGTGCACAAAAGGATTAGAAAGATGAGCTCTCTCCCATGCTTCTATGCAAGGTGAGTGAAATAAAGAGAACCCACTTGGTAAAAACCACAAATTATGAAAATAGTGCTTTTTAATGATAGTGTATATATACATATAATGCTTGTTAAGATTATTATCTGATTATCAAATAAGCCTAATTTCTGGCAGTGAAATTGCGAGCTGAAAGAAATTGGAAAATAGGGTATAGTTATTATTCTCTGATACTATGAGATTAAAAATAAATGGTCTTTTATCTGAAGGGAGTGACATGGATAAATTATGTTACTTGTACATTTACCATGTTGTAAAAATGTCACCACATCTAACCTAAAATCTTCAAAGCCTAAATATTTATTTAGGGTGGAAAGATGTGATGACCAGCCCCATACACCGAGTCCTTGTTAGCAGTAGCCTGACAACCTGGGCTCCCAGGCAAAGATTTCTATCTGGATTCAAAGGATGGTGACTATTCAGTTGGGTAAACTGTCAGCAAGCTGATACAGAAGCTTATTTCATTCCACACTTTTTTTTACCTTTATACAAAGTTCATGTGCAAAATGCATAATTAAAAAGGAGTGTCATTCAGGAGATGATTATCAGCGAGTTTGAATAAAGCATGCTGCGTGCTGCTCACGCGCACCCCCCCCCCCCCCGCCGCNNCGCCGCCGCCCCCACCGGTGACCTTGCCAGGACTCTTGTTGTATCAAGTGCCCAGCTGGAGAAAACTGAGCTAATAATGGCCCAGCTGCATAGTCTAACGAGATCTTTCTGATACAAGCAAGGTCAAGTGCTCTATCACGCAGCGCATTAATCTCATTGTGCACCAAGAGAGAAAGGGGACCAAGGGACGCCCGTGCTGGCTGGAGCCAGCCCCCAGGATGGTGAGTGCGACTTCGAGAGGGAGATGAATAGCACTTCTAAACACAGCTGAGAAAGACTGTTCTAGAAATAAAGCCTGTGCACGTCCATTTCAATATTCAGGGTTCAACCAATGATTTCTATCATGCATTTATTTTTATCCTTATAAATTCAGTGCCATTAATTGCATTCTTCTAGAGAGTTCTCTTATGACCAACCCTTCTTATAAACCCATACAACTGCCACACTTAACGTAATCCTATAAAACAATTGTAGAAGGTGCTTAATAGACTAATTATGTTTTATCTCCTGATCACCAATGTATTGGATTCTATAAATTAGAAGGTTGATTTCTAATATTTCATAAAACAAACCTCAAGGTCTGGAGAATAAAATGAAGACTGATATTAAGAGGTTTCAGATTTCTTCAAGACTGGTTTAGAAATCACCATAAAAATAAACAAAAACAACAAAACATAACAATTCAATTGAACGATGAATTCACCAGAGGTTTCTTCTTGTAAATGTCGATTTTATAGAAAGACATTGTCCTTAATTTCAAGGTTTCAAGAAAAAAATCTGCCAAGTTTTACACTATTAAAAATGTTAGTCTTACTTCCCCTGGACTAATTCCATGGGATTCTCCAGGCCAGAATACTGGAGTGAGTAGCTGTTTCCTTTTCCAGTCGATCTTCCTGACCCAGGAATCAAACTGGGGTCACTTGCATTGCAGGCGGATTCTCCACCAGCTGAACTGCATGGAAGCCCTAGTGTAGCACATTCCCAACGGATGATACTCCTAGCCTTAATGGTGCCAAAAAATCCACCTTTAGACCATACATTCACACAAGGGAAAGTCCACAAAGGGACTGGATGCTGCTTATAATGTGGAGCCACCACATCAGAACAAGCCTGACTTCCCATGAAACTGCCTGATGGGCTGTTGATCACAGCCCCACTGCCCACAGTGGTATCATTCTAAGCATATGAATGACATAAATAAAGGTGTGGATGGTCTTCTGTTGTGAAATCTTTATTTCTCTGTTGACTATCTTATTATGCTCATAAAGTCAAAGCTCAAAGGCACCAGAATTCCAAAAATTCTTTCCAAGTCACTAAATCATCACTGCATTTTGTGTGGCCTGGTTTCAGGGTGAATTGGGGAATGTGACCATCTACTCGTATAGCTTTTATTGGATACATGGATCATACTTTCTTTTTGAGCATTTTGAGAACTATAACATCACACATTCCCTAAGAAGGATATACTTTTAATAAAAGACAGGTGACCTTGTTATTATGGACCGAATGTGCAAAGAAACCAGACAGTTTACTTACTGGTTGTTAAGTTTAATTTACTGGGGAAAGTTTTTATAATAATGGAGAATTGTGCTCATTCATTAACAGACTCTCCTTGAGCATTTGCTTTTGAGCAGACTGTCAGCTAGAAAGTGGAAAACAAATATAAAGGAAATATCCACTTGGGCTTCAAGGACCCCCCTCCTCAACCCCGCCTTGGAGACACATGACTCTAATGAGGGAGAGGCTTCCAAGGCCAAAGGCAGTGACCATGGACGTTGCCGGGGGCCCGGGTGGGTAAAGGTGATGCAGGTGATACGTGTAAACCTTGCTTCCCTCACCTGTAAACCTGGTACAAGGTGCACAGCAAAGGCTGGCTATTGATATGCTTATTATTCCTGTATATGGTTTACAAAATTATCAGAATATCAAATTCTTAAGAAGTAGTTGAACATATCTAATTAGTTTCCTAAAGCTTGGACTGCAAGGAGGCCAAACCAGTCAATCCTAAAGGAAATCCTCCTTGAATATTCACTGGGAAGACTGATACTGGGGCTGAAGCTCCAATACGTTGGCCACCTGGTTCAAAGTGCTGGCTCATTGGAAAAGACCCTGATGTTGGGAAAGACTGAAGGCAGGAGAGGGGATGACAGAGGATGAGATGGTTGGATGGTATCACTGACTCAATGGTCATGAGTTTGAGAAAACTCCAGAAGATAGTGAAGGACAGGGAAACCTGGCATGCTATAGCCCATGGGGTTGCAAAAGTCAGACATGATAACAACAAATATTAGTAACATGGAAGCAGCAAAAAATAGTAATGGAGGTCAAGTTTGTGCAACATTTCATTGCATATGTGCTGAAATCCTTCTTTGCATGAAGGCAATACGTGAGTGTGTGTGTGTGTGTGTGTGTGTGTGTGTGTGTATTCGAAGATAATATTAGTGAGTGAAAGGTAACAGCCCAAAATATACGATGCCTCTAGCCTGCTTCAAATATGTTGCCACATATTGTAAGGTTAAACCAAATAGTTGAGGTCAAGCATTTACTCAGACACCTGAACATTCAATAAGCCATCACATCAGCTCCACATCACTCACCTATAATTGCTAAAAAGGAAACCTGTCTTCAGCCTCCCTTTCCAAGAAGACATGTAGGGGGAAATTCTATGCTTTTTATATCTTAGCATTCACCTGCACAGATTAGGAGAGGATTATTTCCCCGAAACTAATGAAGCTTGAACTTCAGAGCCTGTCCTTCATGCAGGTACATCGAGGTTCTGGAAACTGACTTAGAATATGCCTAGAATCCTCTGATTGGGGAATTTTGCAACAATAATCATTTTAAGTTCAACTGGGTAAGGCCATTCTCTCCTCTATTCTCCCTCTGGATAGTTCAGCACTGGTGCTGGGCATGGCGTGGGGCTTTTGGGATCAGTCTAAAGGGAAATTTAAGGTCACTTATGTCAGCCTATTTATACAGTTTCCATCATGTTTATTTATAACTAATTATCAATCATCATTCCAAAGCAATGAGTGTGGTTGGCTCTGTGAACACAGCAGGGGTCACAGTACTGGATGCTGAGACAAGGGTGTTATAGACCATGTTCTAAGTGCCAGCCCTGGAAGGGGGTGGGCGGTGGAAGTGGGACAAGGTTTGGTGGATGAGGTTAGACTCTAGATGCTTGACAGAAGTTTTCTCAAGTTAGACCACAATGCTAAAAATATACGAAACATCAAAATGAATCCTCACTTCAACATACAAGTCACCCATAGTAGTGCTATTTTTAAAACATGTTTAAAAAAGTATTTGACTAAGAAAAGCCCAGATGACCTTTCTATTCTCTCTATAGAAAAAAAAGTACAAAATCATATGCTCACAGGGAAAGATAACCACTAAATATTTCCCCAAAGCAGTAGGGGAATACATGCTACAGGTGTGCAGGGGGTAAAATGTCTAGGAATTTTGTTTTCAGATTTTTTCTGACATTTCTGATTATTATTTTTTATCTTTCTAAATATATATGAGTTGTAGAGCTGTCTTATTTTAAAGAAAATACTGATTTCAAACTTAATATAATGGTTATATATGAACATTACATGTTCAATATAATGTATCTCTTTTTATTGGTGATACCCCAAATTATTACCCTTCAGTTCAGTTCAGTTCTGTTCATTTGCTCAGTTGTGTCCAACTCTTTGCGACCCCATGAATTGCAGCAGGCCAGGCCTCCCTGTCCACCACCAACTCCTGGAGTTCACTCAAACTCACATCCATTGAGTCAGTGATGCCATCTAGCCATCTCATCCTCTGTAGTTCCCTTCTCCTCACGCCCCCAATCCCTCCCAGCATCAGAGTCTTTTCCAATGAGTCAACACTTCGCATGAGGTGGCCAAAGTACTGGAATTTCAGCTTCAGCATCATTCCTTCCAAAGAAATCCCAGGGCTGATCTTCAGAATGGACTGGTTGGATCTCCTTGCAGTCTAAGGGACTCTCAAGAATCTTCTCCAACACCACAGTTCAAAAGAATCAATTCTTCAGTGCTCAGTTTTCTTCACAGNTGACAATGTTTTCCTCTACTTCAGTTAAAGAGTATTATTTTCAGACCTGTCAGTTCAGTTCAGTTCAGTCATTCAGTCATGTCTGACTCTCTGTGATCCCATGAATTGCAGCATGCCAGGCTTCCCTGTCCATCACCAATTCCTGGAGTCCACCCAAACCCATGTCCATCGAGTCGGTGATGCCATCCAGCCATCTCATCCTCCGTTGTCCCCTTCTCTTCTTGCCCTCAATCTTTCCCAGCATCAGGGTCTTTTCCAGTGAGTCAGCTCTTCACATCAGGTGGCCAAAGTACTGGAGTTTCAGCTTCAACATCATTCCTTCCAAAGAACACCCAGGACTGATCTCCTTTAGGGTGGACTGGATGGATCTCCTTGCAGTCCATGAGACTCTCAAGAGTCTTCTTCAACACCACAGTTCAAAAGCATCAATTCTTTGGTGCTCAGCTTTCTTTATAGTCCAACGCTCACATCCATACATGACCATAGCCTTGACTAGACGGACCTCTGTTGACAAAGTAATGTCTCTGCTTTTGAATATGCTATCTAGGTTGATCATAACTTTCCTTCCAAGGAGTAAGCATCTTTTAATTTCATGGCTGCAATCACCATCTGCAGTGATTTTGGAGCCCAGAAAAATAAAGTCAGCCACTGTTTCCACTGTTTCCCCATCTATTTGCCATGAAGTGATGGGACCAGATGCCACGATCTTAGTTTACTGAATGTTGAGCTTTAAGCCAACTTTTTCACTCTCCTCTTTCACTTTCACACCTGTCATATAAGTCCTAAAAAATTATACTGGAGTTAGTGGATTTCAAGCCTCTACTATACAGATTATTTAATTCCCAATATGATGAAAAGGGTCATTAAAAAGTCAATCATGAAATGCCCATTTGGCCTGAAACCAGCCTAACAGAGGCAATTTGTGAGGTTTTTATAGACTGAATGCTATTCAGGCAAAGCACAATCAATGGTCATCATAATTAAATATTCAACATCTTCCTCACTAATTGATTAGATGTAATTCACGGATCACCTAGATGCTGGCTTCACTTCAAAAATCAAAAACTTAAAGACATCAATAAATATTTCCTATATATTAAGAAAATAGGTTTTAATTAAAATAATTGATTTTTTTCCCTCACACTTGTGGCTGATTACAGCACATAGTCAGAATGTCTGCTGTGTGCTATTTATGTTTGATCAAACAAATCCATGTACTGCTTTATTAATGTAGATTTACACTTAAAACTCTAGCCGAGAAGATTTATACTATAGCACAGGGGAATGCCTTATTTTATATACTAAATGGGAAAGTGTATCAGTCTGTTTACTTTGTTCTTGTTAATACTGTATAGTGTTATAGACACACAAAATTTAAATCTTATCAAACAGAAGTACAAAATCAGTATCATTCATCCTATAATCAATTTAAGTGAACTTATCCTTGTGAAACATAGATGTTCCTAAAAGGACATAAATACATTTGCTATGTACACAGAGACTTACATTTTTAATGCCCAAGTTTATCTCACTTTTAGACACTGTCCTGTTAAATTCTCAAAAAGGGGAAGAATTCTACATGAAGTTTAAAAATCGCTCTGTCTTATACACCTGTTATAGGTTACGACTTTGCATTTGGTTCCTAACTTGTTCCGTTTTCGTTTGTTCTTTCACTTATTAGTCCTTCACCACCCACTCTTCAACAACCACTTTCCACAGTCTTAAATACTCACATTCTAGTGGAAGGGGCAGAGTAGCCCCACATCAGGAACTTGGAGTCTCAGATGTCACCCAGACGGGCTGAGCCAGAACCTGTAGTTTCACAGTATCCCGGACTGCTCAGCATTTCTCATAGAGAAGCAAAGCTGGGAGTCCAGGACTTCAGGCCACACCCCTGGAAGATGAGCAGCTCAGCCTCCTGAACTGTCACGTCGCATTTAAGGCAGGGCACCTGGTCCCAGAAAAACATGCCAACTACCGGAGCTCAGTGGACTGAGTGGTAATAGGTAGACAGACGTGCTACAGTTCAAGGCTGCCTGGCGCACCATCACCAGCACCACAGAAGCTGGCTTGTTTGTTCGATTTATCCCAATTTAATTTTGTCAGTGCAATACTTAAGAAGGGGCTTTCTTGACAGCTCAGTGGGTAAAGAATCCTGCCTGCAGTGCAGGGGACACAAAAGACACAGGTTCGATTTGTAGGTCAGGAAGATCCTGTGGAAAAGGAAATGGCAAGCCCCTCCAGTGTTCTTGCCTGAACAATCCCACGGACAGAGGAAACTGGTGGGCTACAGTCAATGGCATTGCAAAGAACTGGACACAGCTGAGCGTAACATACTTAAGAAACAAGTAAGAGCTTATCTCGAAATCTGTGAGAAAAATTCTTTGAATTCTACAGCCTTCTTGAAGTTAGCAAAGATTCTTGGACCAGTTGTTTCCAAACATACCTGCCCATGAGTTAAACTATCCTCAGGATAAACACATAAACTGATTTCCAGGAATTCATATACCCTCTTTGCAGAATTAGCAGTGCATTGAGAATTAACAGTCCAAAGAAATATTAAGGGAAGTGATCTCTTTGCACAGGAGAGACCCCTCAGGTAAAGATTCGGAAACACTGAACACAGAACAGCAGGCAAATTTAATTTAAAAATTATCAAATGATGTACTGAAGTTCTAGATCATCTAGAACCCAGATTTTCTAGTTTAATGAACTAGACCCAGAAACCAAAAATCACAGAAATACATAGATGGAGAAAACAAACAGATGGTCTAAGAACCTGTGGCAGTGAATTCATTTTGATGTTGGGCTCTCTAACGTAACTGGTGTTGCAGTTTTTAAATCCTGTCTGACTCTTTTGCAGCCCCATGGACTGTAGCCCACCAGGCTCCTCTGTCATGGGGTTTCCCAGGCAAGAATACTGGAAAGAGTAGCTATTTCCTCCTCCAGGGGATCTTACTGACCCAGGAAGCAAACCCACAACTCCTGTACTGCAGGCAGATTCTTCACCACTGAGCCGTTAGGGAAGCCAGCTGCTATCTCTTAAATAACTTCATCCATATTACTAATGACGGCTTCATACCCTGACAGCGGTTCTACGTGCCCACTGATCTCAAGCAACTTACTCTCTCTGGATCTGCTGCTGCTGCTAAGTCACTTCAGTCGTGTCCGACTCTGTGTAACTCCATAGACGGCAGCCCACCAGGCTTCCCCGTCCCGGGGATTCTCCAGGCAAGATCACTGGAGTGGGTTGCCATTTCCTTCTCCAATGCATGAAAGTGAAACGTGAAAGTAAAGTCGCTCAGTCGTGTCCGACTGTTCGCGACCCCATGGACTTCAGCCCACCAGGCTCCCCCATCCACGGGATTTTCCAGGCAAGAGTACTGGAGTGGGGTGCCATTGCCTTCTCCACTCTCTGGATCTAATTTTCCTCATTTGTTAAACTGAAGCAGCACACTGAAATCTTTTTCTAATGCACCTTTCCATGTTGTGTGTACTCATGAGAGCATCAAAACTGCCAAGATCTGATAAAACAGCCAGTATTTTTAAAACAGGGGTCTAAATTTCAGTGAGACGAAGATTACTACAAGCTGGTACAGGAAGTTTCCAAAACAAAGTTCAAATGCCATAGTCATTCTTTCCTATGGAGACAATAGTCACAACACAACTAGCAATTTTCATTACCTTGGCATTATAAGAACTGTGTGTGGGGACAGTCAGATACTCGGGTTGGGTTTCTCTTATAACCAGTCACTTCTAACAAGGGTTTCATAAATTTGGTACCTATGAGCCTCTTCTAAAACAAAACATTTCACAAGGATCCCTGTAATGATTAGGTTTCATTCAAATTATGATCCTAATATATGTCATAGGATCATATATATATATATGTGTGTGTGTATCCCATATATTTATATATAATGGAATATTACTTGGTCATAAAAATAATGAAATAATGTGATTTGCAGTGATGCAGATGGACCTAGACATTATCACATTAACTGAAGTAAGTTAGACAAAGACAAATATTGTTATCACTTATATGTGGAATCTTTAAAAAATGAACTTATCTTCAGAACAGAAACAGACCCTCAGACATAGCAAACAACCTTATAGATCCCAAAGGTGAAAGTGGGGAGGGATAAATTAGGAGTCTGGGATTAACATACACACACTACTATATGTAAAATAGATAATCAACTAGGACCTATTCTATAGCACAGGAAATTATACTCAGAATTATGTAATAAGCTATAAGGGAAAACAATCTAAATAAATAATATATATATATGTATATATAAATGAATCACTGTGATGTATACCTGAAACTTACACGATATTGTAAATCAACTACATTTCAATAAAAAAATTCTTAAAAAGTTATGACCTTTTTAATCATGTAAATATAAAACTAGGAATGCTTGTAGGTTGCATATGACTATATATATAAAACAAATGCACACAAAACTATACTTCTTTTTCTTAAAAATAAACTTTTAACAAAAATCTTTATAAATATTAATATGCTGATTTTTAGTAAGAATAAATTGCTACTCAAAACTTTACTCACACAAATCAAGCTCACCAATAATAATACAGTAATGATTATCACTACTACTATCAGTATTTTTCACTAGGCCATCGTATTCTGATGAAGCTCTATTAAAATTACAACAAAAATCTCTTTCATATGGAGCACTCTTGATATCATGTGCCTTCCTTTGCCCAGATCTGTCATTCACAGTGCAAGTTCATGTGTATCTTTTACTCATTAGCCTGAGGATATTAAAGGAGTCTGCTCTTAGCTTATGGAATCTTAAACATGACGCAAATAAAGCGGTCATGCTGATAATTCAGTATATGGTCACAAAGAGTTGCATAATCATAGAATGAAAATGCAAAATTAAAGTCTAGTTGCAGAGAACCAGAGGCCCCCTAGGAGGTCTTCAGAGCCTGTTTCAAGAATGCTCTTCTCGCCATTTAAGTGGTGCTCGCAAGCAATGTCCGTAGCGAAGTGTAGCACAGGCATCCTGACCCCTGGTTGCTCACAGGGTACCAGAGTTTCCTACCAGCTGGGATAGAACAGGATCAGCCATAAGGCAACCCCCTCCAAACCACCCAGCCACCAGCCTATAAACATGGGAAAAGACTACTGTATATTGAAGGTATGTGTGTGTTCAGTTGGTCAGGCATGTGTGACTCTCTTGTGACCCTACGGACTATAGCTCACCAGGTTTCTCTGTCTACAGTATTTCCCAGGCAAGAATATTGGAGTGGGTAGCCCTTTCCTTCTCCAAGGGATCTTCCTGGCTGGGGACTGGAGCTGCGTCTCCTGCACTGCGAGTGATGTTTCACTACCGAGTCACCTGGGAAGCCCTATACATTGAGGACAGTTCAGCTAAAAAGGCTACAGAGGCATGTGAACAAATGACAATCCAACTCTGAAGAAACAGAAGTGCGAAAACAATCAGATGTTATTTAACGCACGTAAATTAAATATCTGTTATGTGCCATAGTCTGTTATTTACAATAAGATGTGCCAATGATCAAAGATCAACATGAGTTAAAATATATGGCATGCCTAATTTGGGACCTAATTTGAATAATAATACCTTAGTTTAGCATTATAACTGTATTAAATATAATGTTCCAGAAAATATTTCTGGGTCTGTGATGTCTCTAGGTTATTGAAATAAACATAAATCTTTACTGAACTAAAATACAAAGAAATAAAAAAAATTGCACAAACTTGAATGTTTATAAATTCAAAGCTGCATCAATACATCATTGTGAATTCACATGTGTTTTTTGGTTACTTGTTGATTTGTCTCTGCTTCAGAGTTCAGAATAAACAGGGTGTGAAATCTTGGGCAGAACAACCTGAATCCTTTGCTGAAATCAAACCATGACATCAAAATTAAAAAGAAATCTTTCCATGAGACATTAACACAACGTCTAAATTTAATCAACAGATCATCAAGCATTTATTTTATACTCAGGGTGGGACCGATGGATCGATACTCTGTTGGGCTCTCTCCAGGGATCCAGTGATGGAATCTTCCCTGACTGTATTCTAGAACACCAGCCCCTGAGGTCTTCACATGAAAACTCAAACAGACAGAACCAAACAGTTTAGAACCTGTCAGGACTAAGATGTGTGGATGGAAGGTGTAAATGTTGGGAAACCTTAGGAAGAGAAAATGATAAAGGCCAGTTAAAGCTAGACTTAACTGAGAGGGGTAAATCTTTGCTTTAAAATAAATACTGTCTGGCAAATTCTAAAAAACTGAGATCATGGCATCCAGTCCCATTATTTCATGGCAAACAGATGGGGAAAAAGTGGAAGCAGTGGGAGATTTTATTTGGAGGGCACCAAAATCACCATGGATGGTGACTGAAGCCATGAAAGTCAAAGACTCTTGCTCCTTGGAAGGAAAGTTATGACAAACCTAGACAAACCTAGTAATAGAGACATTACTTTGATGACAAAGGTCCATATAGTCAAAGCTTTTCTTGTAGTCATTAATGGATGTGAGAGTTGGACCATAAAGAAGGCTAAGCACTGAAGAACTGATGCTCTTGAACGGTGGTGTTGGAGAAGACTCTTGAGGGTCTTTAGACACCAAGGAGATCAAATCTGTCAGTCCTAGAGTAAATCAATACTGAATATACTTTGGAAGGATTGATGTTGAAGCTGAAGCTCCAATACTCTGACCACCTTATGTGAAGAACCAAGTCACTGGAAAAGACCCTGATGCTGGGAAAGATTGAGGGTAGGAGAAGGAGGCTACAGAGGATGAGATGATTGGATGGCGTCACCAACTCAATGGACATGAGTTTGAGCAAACTCTAGGAGACAGTGAAGGACAAGGAAACTTAGTGTGCTGCAGTCCATGGGATCACACAGAGTCAGACCCAACTTAGCAACTGAACAACAATAACAGATACATTATTATTCATTGGGGACATAAAGATTCCCACCCTGTGAGAGGTTTACAGTGTAGGGTGGGAGTCAGGTAAACAACTAGCAGAGGATATACAGAAGCTTTGTGAGAGTTGGGCTGAGAGGCAGCCTGGAGGGGAAGCTGGTGATGGAGATCGCAGGGCAAACTTCTCAGGAGAGAAGGGCCATCAGGAGGTCATTAACTCTTGTTAATATAATTATCATTATTGTTGTTATTTTCTTAATGAGAAGAATTTTAAGAACCACTTTGGGGGAAAAAGATAAATTCTAACCCAGAGTTCAAGCTTAAAGCATATACACTTTTAGGTAGAGTTGTGAATGTGCTGAGAATTATATCAATACATCCTCCCCATGCAGAAGCAGCAAGATGGTTACTCATTTCTTGCCCAATAACATTTTTATTTCAAAAGTTCAGCAATGTTCTTTTCCAGTATCAGTAAGATTTCTTTGGCATTTCCTCTTCTTTGCTGCACTGGTAACATCGCTCAGTCATGTCTGACTCTTTGAGACTCCATGGACTGTAGCCCGCAAGACTCCTCTGTTCATGGAATTCTCCAGGCAAGAATACTGGAGCGGGTTGCCGTTTCCTTTTCCAGGGGATCTTCGCGACCAGGTATCAAACCTGGGTCTCTGGAATTATAGGCAGATTCTTTACTGTCTGAGCCACTAGGGAAGCCAGGGGACATCATTAACATCTCATATGTTATCTCACATCCCTCATGAGCTTCTATGAACCTTCATTTTCTCAAAGTTTCTTGATCGCAACTGAGGGTGGAAATCTTTCACCAGTCCTTCACCATTTCTAGAGTCTGTGTTTGATATCATTCTAAAAACTTTAAATTGTTTTTCACTAGCTACATCTCATAATACATTGTCAATTCTAAGTAAAGAAAATCAGCCTTTGGAAAATGTATAGAATCTTGTCAGTTGCATTCGCTCATTCAACGTGGTGTCTTTTCAGTGACCACTGGGGAAGATCCTTTGATAATTTCATGGATACAATTGAAATGAAAAAGTATCTGATGTTTCTCATTTAGGTAAGTAGAATGTGATGACATTCAGTGAATTTATTGGATTCTGAAATGACAAAGAATTGAACAACTGTCCTTGCCAAGGCCTGATGATTTAGGGTGTGGACAAACCAACATCTTATCTGGTATCACATTGGACTATATCATCTTCTCCAGATGTTCCCAAGTACTCCTTGTTGTATCCTAATATTCCTGTGGCTTTCTTCTGCTCTTCTCTGCTGGTTTTTCCATTAGATTGTTTTAGACACCCCATGATGACCTGTGACTACAAGCAATGGGACGGTGAATGCATTTCAAAGCCTTGTATTGCTTTTCAGTGGCCGCTCCTCCATTCTGTCACCTCTCAGTTTAGTTCAGTCACTCAGTTGTGTCAGACTCTTTGCAACCCCATGAATCGCAGCACACCAGGCCTCTCTGTCCATCACCATCTCCCAGAGTTCACTTAAACTCATGTGCATCGAGTCAGTGATGCCATTCAGCCATCTCATCCTCTGTTGTCCCCTTTTCCTCCTGCTCCCAATCCTCCCAGCAACAGAGTCTTTTCCAATGAGTCAGCTCTTCACATGAGGTGTCCAAGGTACTGGAGTTTCAGCTTTAGCATCATTCCTTCCAAAGAACACCCAGGGCTGATCCCCTTTAGAATGGACTGGTTGGACCTCCTTGCAGTCCAAGGGACTCTCAAGAGTCTTCTCCAACACCACAATTCAAAAGCATCAATTCTTTCTTGCTCAGCTTTCTTCACAGTCCAACTCTTGCATCCATCTATGACCACTGGAAAAACCATAGCCTTGACTAGACAGACCTTTATTGGCAAAGTAATGTCTCTGCTTTTCAATATGCTATCTAGGTTGGTCACAACTTTTCTTCCAAGGAGTAAGCGTCTTTTAATTTCATGGCTGCAGTCACCATCTGCAGTGATTTTGGAGCCCAAAAAAGTAAAGTCTGACACTGTGTCCACTGATTTCCCATCTATTTCCCATGAAGTGATGGGACCAGATGCCATGATCTTTGTTTTCAAAATGTTGAGCATTACCCAAATTTTTCACTTTCCTTTCACTCTCATCAAGAGGCTTTCTAGTTCCTCACTTTTTGCCATAAGGGTGGTGTCATCTGCATATCTGAGGTTATTGATATTTCTCCCAGCAATCTTGATTCCAGCTTGTGCTTCTTCCAGCCCAGCGTTTCTCATGGTGTACTCTGCATAGAAGTTAAACAAGCAGGGTGACAATATACAGCCTTGATGTACTCCTTTTCCTATTTGGAGCCAGTCTGTTGTTCCATGTCCAGTTCTAACTGTTGCTTCCTGACCTGCATACAGATTTCTCAAGAGGCAGGTCAGGTGGTCTGGTATTCCCATCTCAGAATTTTCCACAGTTTATTGTGATCCACACAGTCAAAGGCTTTGGCATAGTCAATAAAGCAACTCTCTTGCTTTTTTGAGTATCCAACTGATGTTGGCAATTTGATCTCTGGTTCCTCCACCTTTTCTAAAACCAGCTTGAACATCAGGGAGTTCACGGTTCACGTACTGCTGAAGCCTGGCTTGGAGAATTTTGAGCATTACTGTCATCTCTTGCTGTGCTGCAGTTATTATATTGTGTGCTTTTTCTCTCCCAAGGGTTGGTACAAGCTATGAGATTGTCACACTCCTGTCTCTTTGTGTCCTGAAAGCAGCTGAGCTCATTGTTAAAATGTTAGTATTGACAGAAGTTATATAGCAACTTTCAATGACTGTAGCAGTATTGTTTGTTGTAGTTTTAGTCACTAAGTCATGTTCAACTTCTCTGCAACCCAATGAACTGTAGTCCCCAGGCTCCTTTGTCCATGGCATTTCCCAGGCAAGAATACCAGAGTTGGTTGCCATTTCCTTCTCCAGGGGATCTTCCCAAACCAGGGATCAAACATGCATCTCCTACATTAGCAGGAGTATTCTTTACCATTGAGCCACCTAGGAAGCCCTATAGCAGTATTACTATTAATCTGTACTTATAGTGTTATTGTCTTTTCCAGGAAATTGTCAATCTCTTTGATGCCAGGGTTCAAAGTGGCTCTTTCTAGGGTACACCAGCTTACTCACACCTCCCTCTCTGACCTTACTATCAATTTCTGTTACTCAAAACACTACCCAGGAAAGAGGTTCAGGGTTGAATCTTGGCTTTCCTATTTGTAAAAATGCATAATCAATTATTCAGTCTTTCTAAAATCACTGAAGATGGTGACTGCAGCCATGAAATTAAAAGATGCTTACTCCTTGGAAGGAAAGTTATGACCAACCTAGATAGCATATTCAAAAGCAGAGACATTACTTTGCCGACTAAGGTCCGTCTAGTCAAGGCTGTGGTTTTTCCTGTGGTCATGTATGGATGTGAGAGTTGGACTGTGAAGAAGGCTGAG
>SJYQ01035785.1:266707-322014 GCA_006410935.1 Redunca redunca
CAACTATATTTGTTAGTTGAAGTATAGCTGGCTTACAATGTTGTGTTAAGAGCAAAGTGATTATATGTGTGTATATATATATATATATATATAACCATGATTATATTATATATACATAGTCATTTTTAGAAATATGTATTTAGATTGTACTTTTTTATACACAGTGAGGGGAATAGGTCCACTCCAGGCAGAAAGAAGACTAGAAACATCTGACCATGTGAGTTTAAATCCAACATAACAAATAGTATTCATGACCTGGCAAAAGGTCTCTAGAGATTTTCAGTTTAACTGTAAGCAGAGGTGTGGCTTCACTAAGCAGACAGTTGCTTCAAGTCGCTGCAGTGGGACAGGATGCCCACTAGAGGCTAGAAGGACATCTGTACCTCCCCTAAACAAGACACACTGCATCTGTGGTCCAGGCATGCTCAGTGCCCAGCCTTCTTCAGGATTCATAGGAGGACTTGCTAAAGCACAGAGCCAGAACCCCAAGCCCCGGCCATTCTGATTCAGTCCAGCTGAGGATGAGAGTTTCCAAGGGGCTCCCAGGTGGTGCTCAGGCTGCTGGAGGGAGGACCACACCTTGAGGATCTGACTCAGTGACCTCCGTGTCATCCACGCGCATGTGCACATGGATAGTATGGTCAGTTGCCTCACAGCTGGACTGGGACTGTGCGGCATCCTCATCCTCATCCAGACCCATTCGAGGGCCTCTTCTCTAGTCAATAAAGCTCAGATGCCTGGGTCTGAGCAAGGTTTTCTCTTGACTTTGGACCAAATTTAATCACCAACCACCTTATCTTTCACTATTGAGAGTTAACAGGCAGGAAGGCTAGGGGTCTCCAAAAGGAGGAAATAGGCTGCAAGTATTCAACAATTTTTTATCCCTCTCTTAAGCAGCAGAAGAAAGCAAGCTACAAGTGTCATATTTCTTTCCTTTCTCTATACAAATTTAGAAAGAGGTTTCTTTTAAAATTCTGTGTTGCCATGATGACACCTGGTTCACCTGAACTTAACTTTTCTCAAACCTGGAGTTAACCAATGTGTTTTTCTTTGGAAATATTTTTCTTAAGCTATGTTAATGAAATATGTATTTACCCTAGATCTTCAAGTTGGTTCCACTTAAGACTCAGAACCAATAAGGGCTCAATAAACCAATATGTTTTACTCATTCATTGTTTTCCTAATCTATGTTAATGAAACTATATATTTACTTGGAAAACTTCCTTTCTTCAAGATTCATGTCAATCCTTTCATGGTGCAGGATGACTCACTTGGTGCCAATGTTCTCTCAAATGCATGTTGTGGGGTGAGGGGCCTGGTGCCACCCGGAGGTTTGAGACATCTCCTTTCTCTAATTAACAGCTTGCTGATGGGTAGGTATATAACCTACGGCTAAAGGCTAGCAGGGGGGCACTCTTTCTGCCCCCTTCTGACATCTATGTCAGAAGCTTTCTCTTTTATATTTTAATAAAACTTTATTACACAAAAGCTCTGAGCAATCAAGCCTCATCACTGGCCCCAGATTGAACTCCTCTCCTCTGGAGGCCAAGAATCCCAGTGTCTCTCATGGCTCAGCAACAGGCTTTCACTATTTTGTTCCTTGTTTGCAATGTGATGAATTACAAATATGGTCAGTGAGCCCCAAAGATGTTTTATATATATATTTTTCAAATCTGTTCCTTAAGTGGATGGTTCTGTCTGGAATGCTCTTGTCTGGTTCCCCAAACCCTGAGCAGTGAGATGTGGTGGACAGACCTGGGCCCCCTCGCTCTCCTGACCACAGTGCTAACTTCAGAGCTTCAGGAATTCCTCCCACACCCCCAGCACACCATTCTACAAGTGATGATTGTTATTCTAAATCAATTGGAAATTGTTAATTTTTGTTGATTTTGAAAAATAAAAACAAAAAGCAAAAAAAACACCATGGCATAATATTACATTACAACATGAATCTGCTTCAAATAAAATCAACTGTTGCTAGAAAAAAGTATGACAGAGAAATTTGAGATACATTCAAAATGCCAACACATACCGAAGTCAACTACTGCTTGGTCTAGATTCATCATGTGGAACATGTAGAAAGTTTTCATGAAATATGAGATAGGCAAGCTTAATACTTTAGAAAGCTTGCTGTAAATTCTAGAAAGAAGCTATTGACAAATTTTATCCAATAGTGGGAATAAAAAACAAGGTTATGCTCAGTTTAAAAGGTTAAAGAAAGGGGGCTTTAGGGAAAAATATGAGATGTACCATGATCTTTGAAACTTTTTCATATAAAGCAAGGGTACAGTACCACAGGAAGCTAAATGATTTTTTTTTCAGATTTGCAAAATACAATTTCAAGAGAAAGGTGGAAATAATTATTTATGTTTTATGTAAAATAGTCAGTTAACTCAGTGGCTGGTAGATCATTCCCATCTCTGGAAATAGAAGTACCACCAAGAAGGGGAAAAAAAAAAAATACACACACACACACACACACACACACACTATATATACACACATGTATGTATAGCAGGCCTGTATATTTTATATATAACACGCACATGTCTATATAATATGTATATATGCAAATGTGTGCGTGCATACTCAGATGCTCAGTTGCTTAGCCCTGTCCAACTCTTCTGTGACCCCATGGACTGTAGCCCACCTGGCTCCTCTGTCCATGGAGTTATTCCGGCAAGAATACTGCAGTGGGTTGCCATTTCCTTCTCCAGGGGATCTTCCCGACCCAGAGATCCAACCTGCATCTTTTGTGTTTCCTTCACTGGCAGGTAGGTTCTTTAGCACTACTGCCACCTGGGAAGCCCTTCCTTCTCTAACCACCTGGAAATGGACCATTTATTTAAATTTTTTTTCCTAATATTGGCAAGCAAGCACTAGACTTTTAAATCGTTAGAAAAATTATTTTTAAGTAATATGTCATCTTCTCTGTAGTCACAGACATTTAGAATTATTTCTGAAAATTATCTTGAAATTATTAAACCAAGTTCTAGTCACTGTACTATTCTGTGATACTGGGGTGTTCTCGCAACCTAATGCACTGACTGATCCTCATTAAGTTAGAGGTTCCATCTTTGCACAGTGGCCCCTCTAAATTCAAAATTTAGAACAAAATTGCAAAGCACACAAGGTGACTGAACACAGTGATCATAGGATGAATTTAAATAATGCCTCTGTGGGACTCAGGAAAATATCACCTCCTTCAGTGGCTCAAAGCATGAATGTACTTTAAACATTTGCATAACCAAAGGCAGCTGAGGTACCGAGATAGCTGATCCTAGTCATCTTATCACATAACCTTACACCCTTGTGTCATTAAAAGTATTTGCACATTTACAGATATTTAAACTTTTAATGTTGTATTAACGATGACATCACAGTTTCTCCCCATACCCTTTTTGTAGTTATTACATTAATTGGATTTAAAATGTCATGAATTCCAGAGATGTATTGTGTTAGAATCTTAGTGGGAACACATCTGAAAGTGTCTAGTCAATAAAACAAAACTGAGGTTAAAGTAGATTTTTATTTTGATACCAGCCTTTGTGCAAAACTTGATTTCTAAATGGTGTGACTATACTCCCTTATGTAACCTAAGAGTTAACTCCGGATTTCCTCCCAAGAAATTGTACTGCCTCTTCCCTTTACCATGATAAATACCTGACATTATCAAAAAGGACAAAACACATTATCATGGCCACAGAAGAACCAGCAGGTCATTAAACTGGTCCTCATTGACTAATTGGGGAACTGATTGNTCCATTTCCTTCTCCAGGGGATCTTCCCGACCCAGAGATCCAACCTGCATCTCTTGTGTTTCCTTCACTGGCAGGCAGGTTCTTTAGCACTACTGCCACCTGGGAAGCCCTTCCTCTCTCTAACCACCTGGAAATGGACCATTTATTTAATTTTTTTTTTCTAATATTGGCAAGCAAGCACTAGACTTTTAAATCATTAGAAAAATTATTTTTAAGTAATATGTCATCTTCTCTGTAGGTCACAGACATTTAGAATTATTTCTGAAAATTATCTTGAAATTATTAAACCAAGTTCTAGTCACTGTACTATTCTGTGATACTGGGGTGTTCTCGCAACCTAATGCACTGACTGATCCTCATTAAGTTAGAGGTTCCATCTTTGCACAGTGGCCCCTCTAAATTCAAAATTTAGAACAAAATTGCAAAGCACACAAGGTGACTGAACACAGTGATCATAGGATGAATTTAAATAACGCCTCTGTGGGACTCAGGAAAATATCACCTCCTTCAGTGGCTCAAAGCATGAATGTACTTTAAACATTTGCATAACCAAAGGCAGCTGAGGTACAGAGATAGCTGATCCTAGTCATCTTATCACATAACCTTACACCCTTGTGTCATTAAAAGTATTTGCACATTTACAGATATTTAAACTTTTAATGTTGTATTAATGATGACATCACAGTTTCTCCCCATACCCTTTTTGTAGTTATTACATTAATTGGATTTAAAATGTCATGAATTCCAGAGATGTATTGTGTTAGAATCTTAGTGGGAACACATTTGAAAGTGTCTAGTCAATAAAACAAAACTGAGGTTAAAGTAGATTTTTATTTTGATACCAGCCTTTGTGCAAAACTTGATTTCTAAATGGTGTGACTATACTCCCTTATGTAACCTAAGAGTTAACTCCGGATTTCCTCCCAAGAAATTGTACTGCCTCTTCCCTTTACCATGATAGATACCTGACATTATCAAAAAGGACAAAACACATTATCATGGCCACAGAAGAACCAGCAGGTCATTAAACTGGTCCTCATTGACTAATTGGGGAACTGATTGAATGAATGCTTCAAAACTCTTCGCAACCTCAAAGGAAAGACAGTTAATTCCATGGCTACTATTGATTGACCCTCGGTTAATTAAAACAGGCAAGAAGAAGGAGGGGGTGTTTCCTGGGGTCCACAGGGACCCTGCTTCTCATGTCCTCTGCAGCCTCCACCGTCTCTTCCTTTATTGCCTTTCTACTCTGGCTGGTGTGTAGATTGGTTAGTTAATGCATTTCCCACTCAGGCCCTTTATAGAGTAAATATTTATTCCCTTATAAGCAAGATTTCAAGTATAGTTGCGTCTCAGCTTAACTTCTGAACTGTTTTCCACAAATCGGTATTTCAGTGATCTGAAAACCTATGAGCCGTGATGAAGAGAACGCATTACACTGCAATCCCATCCCATCACTGAGACATTTTAGTTAATATTTAAATGTGACAACTTCTTATTTTTTCCTTTAGGTAGCATACCATCTGGCACACATATTAGTTAAGAAAACAGCCTGACACACAGTGCTTATTTCATGCAAAGCTCAGAAATTAACCCTATGAGATTATGCTCCCTCCCAAGACAACAAGAATGTATTATTTCATTTCTTCTGTGAACTTCTTTTTCCTGTATTTTCTGTGTAGAAGACAAATACTATGTGTGTGCTGTTTCTTTGTATCCACATGATCCACTACATAAATGACATAAATATCAAGTGAATATGAACGTAAGTATAAACATTCTGGTGTATTTTTTAAAGAAATTATCAAAGTTTTCACTAATTCACCCTAGTGACTGAAAAATCTGGAAATTGTTTCATGGAAAAAATTTCCCCCCACTAAGCATTACAACCTACTAAAATGATATCGATCAGAGACTTAGGATTAAAGTCCAAGCATCTCAAACTCTGAAAGCATTTCCCTTGACTCTTTTGTCTTTTGTTCAGAATGTTTAGGCTTCAAGTGATCAAAATCTCTCCCCACCCTGGATTAAGTAAAACTTTACAGTGTGTGGAACGGTTAACAGGAAATACTAGGAATAGGGCCATACTTGGGTGTTTCTTTAAGTAAGTGAGAGTTAGTCACTTCAGTTGTGTCTGACACTTTGCAACCCTGTGGACTGAAGCCCACCGGTGTCCTCCGTATGTGGACTTTTCCAGGCAAGAATATTGGAGTGGTTGCCATTCCCTTCTCAAGGGGAGCTTCCCTACCCCAAATCAAAGCTGGGTCTTCTGCATTGCAGGCAGGTTCTTTACCATCTGAGCTAACAGGATTTCTTTATGGTTGGTCAAGCAATGCTGTCCCA
Organism: Redunca redunca; assembly: GCA_006410935.1. Taxonomy (NCBI): domain Eukaryota; kingdom Metazoa; phylum Chordata; class Mammalia; order Artiodactyla; family Bovidae; genus Redunca; species Redunca redunca. Next base: position 272,812 of record SJYQ01035785.1, read on the forward strand.
GCTTTGCGTCTTCATTTTTTGGCTCAGCTTCTACTCAAAAGTTTCCTTCTCTCCTCTGCATGCAGCAGCAAACCTAGTACCTTCTCTCTTTCAAATAGAGTAAGAAAAAGTTCACTGTTGTCCTAAGAAAACAAACACCAGCTCTTGATTTCTTGGTGCCAATGATGGCAGTGAATGGTCTTGCTGGGGTCCTGGGCCCAGTGTCCCAGTCAGGATTGTGTGATGTGGTCCAGGTGTTGTCTCCCCTTAGCCTGGACCTGGGTGTGCTATGAAGGGACCGACTGAGAGGAGTGTTCTCAAAGGAAAGTCCGAGAACTGCTGACCAGAGCATCATCAGACACTTGTCTGTGGGGAGAGGTGTGAGCATGGCCTCCTCCAAAGGGAAAACCAGATGCCCCCCTACAGATGAGTCCAGAGTGAAGTAAACTGTTCACTAAGATGGTCTCTGAATCTCAACAAATAAGAATCACAGGTACAGGTGAGGTTTGAAAGCCTTTGTTGCTCAGTTGCTCAGTCATGCGTGACTCTTTCCAGCCCCATGGACTGCAGCACGCCAGGCTTCCCTGTCCTTCACTATCTCCCAGAGTTTGCTTAAACTCATGTCCATTGAGTCAGTGATGCCATCTAACCATACCATCCTCTATCAGCCCCTTCTCCTTCTGCCGTCAATCTTGCCCAGTATCAGGGTCTTTTCAAATGAGTCAGGTCTTCACATTAGGTGGCCAAAGCATTGGAGCTTCAGCTTCAGCATCAGTCCTTCCAATGAATATTCAGGGATGATTTACTTTATGATTGACTGGTTGGATCTCCTTGCTGCCCAAGGGACTCTCAAGAGTCTTTTCCAGTACAAGTTCAAAAGCATCCTTTGCTGCTCAGCCTTCTTTATGGTTCAGCTCTCACATCCATACATGAATACTAGAAAAACTGTAGTGTTGACTATACAGATCTTTGTTGGCAGAGTGGGAACAGCATTTTCTCACCCTTACCCAGCATCTCAGAGTCCCAAGTATTTTCTGTTGTCTCACTACCCCTCTCATAAAGTCTGCCCTATGTAGAGACCCTTGGATTTATGATGGCCTTCTCAAAATGCAGACCCCAGACCAGCAGCATCAGAACCACCCAGAAACATGTTAGAATTTGGAGTACCATCTGAGACTGACAGAACCAGCCATTTTGGCTCCAGTAATACATTCCTTACCCCAGTGGATAAGATGTGGTGGTTCTGATGTAGCGGAAGTTTGAAAACCACAAATTTCTGGGATGATGCCATTGAAGGACACCTCACAGGCCTTACAGAGACATATATAGACCACATAACCCAATACTGTCACTTTCCAAGTAAAATGCCTAGGAATCTGTACAATCATTTGCTTTCCGTGTAGAGATGGACAAAGAGTCATAGTACCTGACTCCACAAAATAGAGTCGAGTGAGTAAGAAGGAGGTCTCTAATTACATAAATAATTATCTGAATAAGAGCTCTAACCAGTGTGCCTTCACTTACACATATGCATGTGTGTGTGTGTGTGTGTGTGTGTGTGTGTGTGGATGAGCCATGGTACTTAAGAATTTACTGCCTTGTTTGCAAATCTCAGAGGCTGCCACCCTCAAGCCTTTGGGCAGCTAGGGGTGGCCTCAGACAGCTCGGTTCTCCTCGGTCCCAGCCTCAGAAGCTCCTAGGGTGCCGTCCAGTCGGCACTTCATTTTATGTGCTGTCATGTAGGAGAGTTCTGGAAAGCCCTGCTTTAGAGCAGACACAGATCAGACTTAGGCTTGCTCTTCCACAGAACATGGATGAGTAAACTCAAATGAAGAGAGTTCCCATGAATTGCATATGGCAGGCTCCAGTGAGCAAAGAGGCAGGACTCAACCCCAAGTACTTCCAAAGTTGTCATTCAATTGCTCAGTCGTGTCCAACTCTTTGGGACCCCATGGACTGCAGCACACTAGGCTTCCCTGTCCTTCACTATCTCCAGAAGTTTGCTCAAACTCACGTCCACTGAGTCAGGGATTTCATTTAACCGTCTCATTCTCTGTCATCTCCTTCTCTTGCCCTCAATCTTTCTCTGCGCCAAGGTATTTTCCAATGATTCAGCTCTTTGCATCACATTGCCAAAGTATTGGAGCTTCAGCTTCAGCATCCGTCCTTCAAATGAATATTCAGGGTTGATTTCCTTTAGAATTAACTGGTCTGATCTTCTTGCTGTCCAAGGGACTCAAGAGTCTTCTCTAGCACCACAGTTCAAAACGTCAGGTCTTTGCTGCTCCAGTTGGACAATAGCCACTACCTCCTTTAGGGCAGAGAGAGCCTCAGGGCTAAGCCATCCTGGACCCAGAGAGGAGAGCATGGGCAATATCATGTTTATTACTCTCCGTAGTCCTGTGGCCAGGGCATCTCTACATCACCATACTGTGCTTCATGCCATTCAAGTTAGGAGAGGCCCTCACCTGCCTCACACAGACCTTCAGGCACTCATCTCGCTTTTTCAGAGCATCCCTATAGAATGCCACCTCCAACCACTTATACATGTTTCAGGGGCTACAAGGTGGGAGCAGCTGACACAGTGACACCAGCTGTACCCTTTGTGACCACTTACTTCTCCCATCCAGAAGTCTCAGGGCACATAGAGGCTGATTCAAATGAAAATACAGTGAATCCACCTTGCTGACGAGAGGACGCGGCATGCCCAGAGGCAGGCTGTCACACGTCACATATGCTGTCTGTTTCCTCGGGGGCGGTCTGAAGCCCAGGCGTATCCCATTGTCCTTTCTACACCTCCTGATCACCTAACTTGCACCTGCTTAAGCACTGAGTCCTCTATTCTTGGAGGCAAACATTCTCCATAGAATGACTCTTCCATAGCCCTGGCATGGGAGCTTGCCCCAGGGAGCTGGAAATCTGTCATCTCCAATGTTATTTCAGATTTCGCATTGGGGCATTAGGCCTAGATATTTTGTTTGGAAATAAGTAGGCTTGCTCTAATGCAACGTGATCCTCCCACAAATTTCCCATTCTGAGATGAATTAGAAATTACAGAACACCAGCTCTCAAAATCTTACCATCCAGTTCTAGGGTATTAAGAGAGTAGAATATTTAAACAAAAGAGGAAGTGCTAAATACCAGAAAGATTCTTTCATTAAATAGACCTAAATCTCCTTAGCTTCAAAATTATCTCTGTTGCAATAGAATCTAATAAGAGAATAGATAATAATAGAATTTAATAAGAGAATAGTGAGTGGGTGGTTCCTCTATTGCCAACCACAAGGATCCTCCCTGTGCTGGCAATTGAGATGTTCCCAGAGTGTAAATTAACTGATGCTGTATATTATTAATCCTTGTCTGTAGTGAAGAGAACTTTTTAAGAGAGAAACAGGTTTTTGAAGAGTCATAAGTTATTTTTTGAATAGATAACAGTTGCTTTTCATAATAGTTTCATATTTCAGTGAACCTTCTGATTATACCCAAAGCCCACAGACTCCCCAAATTTGTCTTAAGAGGTTTTAAGTAATATAAGAATAAGAATGTTTTTAAAAGAGAGCATGGTCATTTCCCCTAGTGTGTGGTCTTAAAAGCTTTGTGCATCATGTATCCCTTGGTATATTTCATGGTGAACATGTCCTGAAAAAATGACTTTTATAGGTCACTTTTTTTAATTTTTGAAGAGGATTTAGATGATTTCAGGGAGACATATTCAAGAGTGATATGACTGAAAGCTAACAGGTAATCAAACCATTTTCTCCAACTGCTGTAACTTCTGTAGAAAAGGCAATTTTAAAAGAGAACCTGAGTTTGAGATTACTGTAAAGCATTTTAAATGACAGGGGGATAGGGCTGAGTATCTTGTTGGACCAAGAATTATAGCTGATTTTTTTCTGTGTGATTACTTGGCAAATGGGGGATTGCTTTCGGATTTTGTGATGCCAGAGAGGACAGTAATGCCATTTGTAAATGGACTGGCACCCCAGCCAGGATCTGTCCGCCTTTCTGAAAACCTGATTGGCTATCTCAGAGAGGGGGCTAAACAGAGACTACTGAAGATGATTCCTATTTAATCAAGACATTAGGATCAATTGTAGCTCAGGGAGAAAAGCCAAACTCAATTATATAGAGATGTGTAGGTGAAGGAAAGCATCTCCGTGTTTACTGAAAACAAAACTGGCACACAATTATGTCATTTAAACATAAAGAGATGGTGGCTTTGTAAGTATGTTATTAAAATGTGTAATTAACCAATTAACATATCATTAGTATCTATTTAAGCTTTGCACTGGTAATACCACGCTCATGTTTCAAAGATAACTTGACATTTCTGCTTTAATGATCTTTGCCTTTCATTACACATAAAAAGAAAATAAAGAAAGAAAGCATCCTCTACTAACCACAGTACTGAATTACTCTAAAGGGCTTGGTCATATTCCCAGCTGAATCACTTCCTACTACTTTTCTTTTTGTCAAGTAAAATTGAAATTTTATTTTGCTGTCATTCTGGATAAATTCCTTAAGTTTTCTGTTGGCCAAAAAAGGAAAATGACTAGGTATTGAAATGTGGGTTTATCAGTGTCCTGGATTTTTCATGAAAATTTCCAGCACAGGAGAAAATTATAGGTTGTGAATAAAGGTTAAGCCCTCCCATAGAGATTATACCCTTTCCCCTTGATTTAACCTTTCTGAAGTGTGTGAGCAAGGCCATCGGAGTGATGGTTAAGCTACTGGGATCTGGAGTCAAGCTGCCTGGGTAACAAACTTCCTGATCCTCTGGTATGTTCTACCTGGTCTCTAGCAGTCAGATTAAGTCAACAGATTAGGTAGTTAGATTATTGTCCTGTCTGGTAACTAGATTAAGTATCTCACTACTATTGGATTCAGTTCAGTTCAGTTCAGTCGCTCAGTCATGTCCGACTCTTTGCGACCCCATGAATCACAGCACGCCAGGCCTCCCTGTCCATCACCAACTCCCGGAGTCCACTCAGACTCACGTCCATCGAGTCGGTGATGCCATCCAGCCATCTCATCCTCTGTCATCCCCTTCTCCTTCTGCCCCCAATCCCTCCCAGCAACAAAGGTCCATCTAGTTAAGGCTATGGTTTTTCCAGTGGTCATGTATGGATGTGAGAGTTCGACTCTGAAGAAAGCTGAGCACTGAAGAATTGATACTTTTGAACTGTGGTGTTGGAGAAGACTCTTGAGAGTCTCATGGACTGCATGGAGATCCAACCAGTCCATTCTGAAGGAGATCAGCCCTGGGTGTTCATTGGAAGGACTGATGCTAAAGCTGAAACTCCAATACTTTGGCCACTTCATGTGAAGAGTTGACTCATTTGATTAAGTTAGGCTAAATAACAACTATTAATCTGCTACTAGATAAGAGGTTTCCAGTAGATTGTGTGGTTAGATAATCTCTGTTTTACCTAGTGTTTATTTATTTTTTTAGATTCATGAAACATTTATTTTAATTTTTAATTTAATTTAATTTTTATTTTACTTTATAATACTGTATTGGTTTTGCCATACATTGACATGAATCCACCATGGGTGTACATGTGTTCCCAAACATGAACCCTAGAAAGAGACATATATACCCTAATGTTCATAGCAGCACTGTTTATAATAGCCAGGACATGGAAACAACCTAGATGTCCATCAGCAGATGAATGGATAAGAAAGCTGTGGTACATATACACAATGGAGTATTACTCAGCCATTAAAAAAAATACATTTGAATCAGTTCTAAGGAGATGGATGAAACTGGAGCCGATTATACAGAGCAAAGTAAGCCAGAAAGAAAAACACCAATACAGGATACTTACCTAGTGTTTAGAAATTACAATTTCTAAGATAACATTTTGCTAGGTACTTAACTTCATACTTAAACTTCAATTTCTCCACCTCAAAAATAGGAATAGTAACACTGTCTATCTCTGAACTGTCTTGAAGATTAAATAAATTCATTAAAGTGCTTAGATTACTGACACATATGACACTGAATCTGGTTTAACCATTAAGGTTGGTATTGCTTTTCCCATTATTAGGAGGTGTTTAGCACAGGTGTACACATCTCTGACATGCATGTGTGAATACAGAACACAGGATGCTGTCTTGGTTCCCCGGGTGCAGCTGGTGTGGGAGCTGGCATCTTTACATCAGTGACTGTGGAGCCAGGGCTATACTCAGGTGTTCTACATTGCACACGAGGTTTTGGTGTCCCATGGTCTCAGGACTGCATTAGTCAGCTAATTTTTGTTTCCAAACTTGTGTGCAGAAAAAAGAATACATTTGAATCAGTTCTAAGGAGATGGATGGAACTGGAGCTGATTATACAGAGTGAAGTAAGCCAGAAAGAAAAACACCAATACAGTATACTAACGCATATATATGGAATTTAGAAAGATGGGGATGATGACCCTGTATGCGAGATAACAAAAGAGACTCAGATCTATAGAGTGAACTTTTGGACTCTGGGGGAGAGAGAGAGGGAGAGGGTGGGATGAGATGGGAGAATGGCATTGAAACATGTATACTATCATGTAAGAAATGAATGTCAATGTCTGATGCAGGATGCAGGATGCTTGGTACTGGTGCATGGAGAGGACCCAGAGAGATGGTATGGGGTGGGAGGTGAGAGGGGATTCATGTTTGGGAACGCATGTACACTCGTGGTGAATTCATGTCAATGTTTGGCAAAACCAATACAGTATTGTAAAGTAAACTAAAGTTAAAATAAAAATTAAAAAAAAAAAAAGAAAGAAAAGAAAAGCTATTCCCTGAGGACCTAAGCTGAGTGGTAAGTCAGAAAGGATGGAAACCGGACCCTCTGTTCAAACAACCTATATTTACTCCAGGGTCTGAAGGGAGAAAAATCTGAAGCAGTCTGTTATAGCATGTAGGCCCAAGTCTTCTTAGGTAATTGAATGTATCAGGTAGAGCTGTGTTGTTTTAATGCCTTCATAAATAAGTATTAAAACCAAAAGGGACACTGGAAACCTCCAAACCACTTGATTTTATTTTTTCCCAATTCAAGTTAGTAACTATTGAGCCAATTTGTGTGCAATAAAGATGTTTCATGCCCAACCTGTCTGAGCAAAAGTCCTGCCCAGGATCTGCGGAAGGGGAGAGGGAAGATTTCTGCAATAGACACTGGTTGCTGGCTGGGGGACAAGCCCACCTGCAGGGATCAGACAAGCAACACAGGACACTGAGGCTGGGAGAAATTCAGGCAGAAAGGAGCTGATCAAGCTCAAGTGTTTCCCCAACACAGTGATTGAGACCAACCGCAAACCCTGAGTGTGTCCGACTATGACCCCATGGACTGTAGCCCGCCAGGCTCCTCTGTCCATGGGATTCTCCAGGAAAGAATACTGGAGTGGGTTGCCATTCCTGTCTGCAGACAGGGATTCAAACTGTAGCACAAATAAATGAGATTCATAAATTAAAAAAAAAAAAAGAAAAAGAAAAAGATAGAAGGAAATGCAGTGATACTCTGGTGTGAATAGCCACTCCACCCCAAGATGAGATGGTTGCTTTGAAAACCCCACCACTCTCTTCAGAAAGGACTCACTTGTTCCTCAAAAATGAAAAGAAATAGCCTTACCCAGCAGAAGGGAGTGTGTTCTGAAAGTCAGAGCTGTCTCAGAAGTCTGTGGGGAGCTGGGGTGGAAGCCACACAGGGAGGAAGTGGACATCACGCCTCCCCTCAGGGCTGACAGGAGGGCACCACTGCTTGCCTTGTCATGATGGAGTCTCGGGGGTAACTGGGGCTTTTCCCCTGTGATGATGGGGTCCTAGGGAAAAAGGGTGGCTATTTCCCTTCAGGCAAAGATGTTCTGGAGGAAACTTCCCCCATTAACCATTGTGATGATGGTGTCCCAAGGAAGATGGTGTCTCTTTTCCTTGTGATGGTGGTGGTGATGTCCTAAGGGAGGTGGTGTTCTCTTCCATTGTGATGATGGTGTCCTGTGAGAAAATGTCGCTTTCCTTTGCGATGACAGTGTTCTGGGGACTGTCCTGGCTTCTTCCTTTGAGGTTCTGGCTTCTTAAGGGAATTTCTGGTAATTCCAGCCCCATTTCCGCCCATCAAAGCTACTGTGTTGTCTCCATGATATCCACCATGCGACTGCTCTCTGCAACACAGTTCTGGCCACACCAAGGACCTGGGTGGGGAGATGACTGGACAGGCACCTTGTCTTATTGTGCTTCACTTCAATGCTCCTTGAAGATGCTGCTTATGCTTTTCAAACTGAAGGTCTGCAGCAACCCTGCATAGAGCAAGTCTATCAGGGCCACTTATTCCAGCAGCATTTGTTCCCTTCATGTCCCTGCGTTACATTTTGGTAATTCTCACATTTGAAACACTTTTATTATTATTATATCCATTATGGTGATCTGGGATGTAGGATCTTTGATAATACTACTAGGACTTGCTGAAGGCTCAGATGATGGTTAGTATTTTTAGCAATGGAGTACTTTTACTTAATGTATATATGGGTTTTTTTTGTTGTTGTTAGCCATAATGATATTATATATTTAATAGACCATAGTGTGGAGAAAACATAAACTTTCTGTTTTAGTTTTTTTTTTTTTATTATTATTATTATGTGCACTGGGAAACCAGAAGTTTGTGTGACTCACTTTATTGTGATAATCATTTTATCTCAGGATCTGGAACCAAAACCACAGTATCTCTGAGGTCTGTCTGAGCCTCAGGCACAGAGATGAAAAAAATAATCATTTCTGCACTTCCAGAAAGAAACTCTAAGTCATCATCTTTGATTAATCTATGCCACTCTTCCATAATATTATGTGAGGAAAATAAATCCACCCTTTCTTTATAAATCTGATGGTCTTGATTAGTAATATCAGAGAGTAAGAATTATGTGGCCAGACAAATATTCTTTGTTTCTTGGCTGTTACAGTCAAAGTTAAGTTCAATGGCCCATCGCAGTAAAGAATTTTTAGAAAAACTTGCATATATTTCCCTTTCTAATCACATTCCTCTTTATTTTCTTTAATTTATATTTTGAATAATATGTGACTTTACTATGAAGTGACACTTTTAATGAAAAAAGATAATAGAATTTTCATTAAAAAGAGAAACTGGGCTTTGGCTGCATTTTGTTCATCTCCTTCATCAGCAAAAGATATTATAAATAATTAACTTATAACCATTGGAATTAATAAAGTGATCAAACCCATTATTCCATAGTCCATTATATTTTGGCATATAGGTTTAAGGGAAAAAAAAGCAAACAAACTTTTATTTTTCTGGAAAACTCAATTTATATCTTCCTGTTTCTTTAATTGGGACCAGTTAATTCATACTGTGTATTTTTTATATTATTTCTTTGATGATACATTAGAATTTCAGGGAGGTTCAGAACACAAAATAGATTATTTTAGCATTGTGAAACTGTTACTTAAATGTTTTATATTTTAGGTAGTGGAAGTGTTATTCACTCAGTCATATCTGACTCTTTGCAACCCCAGGGACTGTAGTCTCTCAGGCTCCTCTGTCCATGGGATCTTCCAGGCAAGAATACTGGAGGGGGATGCCATTCCCTTCTCCAGGGGATCCAGGGATCTTCCTGATCCAAGGATTGAACCTGAGTCTCCTGTGGCTGCGTGGGCGCAGGAGGGCCTAGAGGAGCTATCCCACGTTGAAGGTCAGGAAGGGCAGTGGTGAGGAGACACCTTTCGTCCAAGGTAAGGAGCAGTGGCTGCGCTTTGCTAGAGAGCCGTGAAGAGATACCCACACCCAAGGTAAGAGAAACCCAAGTAAGATGGTGGGTGTTGCAAGAGGGCATCAGAGGGCAGACACACTGAAACCATACTCACAGAAAACTAGTCAATCTAATCACACTAGGACCACAGCCTTGTCTAACTCAATGAAACTAAGCTATGCCCATGGGGCAACCGAAGATGGGCGGGTCATGGTGGAGAGATCTGAGAGAATGTGGTCAACTGGAGAAGGGAATGGCAAACCACTTCAGTATTCTTGCCTTGAGAACCCCATGAACAGTATGAAAAGGCAAAATGATAGGATACTGAAAGAGGAACTCCCCAGGTCAGTAGGTGCCCAACACGCTACTGGAGATCAGTGGAGAAATAACTCCAGAAAGAATGAAGGGATGGAGCCAAAGCAAAAACAATACCCAGCTGTGGATGTGACTGGTGATAGAAGCAAGGTCCGATGTTATAAAGAGCAATATTGCATAGGAACCTGGAATGTCAGGTCCATGAATCAAGGCAAATTGGAAGTGGTCAAACAAGAGATGGCAAGGGTGAACGTCGACATTCTAGGAATCAGCAAACTAAAATGAAGTGCAATGGGTGAATTTAACTCAGATGACCATTATATCTACTACTGCGGGCAGGAATCCCTCAGAAGAAATGGAATAGTCATCATGGTCAACAAAAGAGTTCAAAATGTGGTACTTGGATGCAATCTCAAAAACAACAGAATGATCTCTGTTCATTTCCAAGGCAAACCATTCAATATCACAGTAATCCAAGTTTATGCCCCAACCAGTAATGTTGAAGAAGCTGAAGTTGAATGGTTCTATGAAGACCTACAAGACCTTTCAGAACTAACACCCAAAAGAGATGTCCTTTTCATTATAGGGGACTGGAATGCAAAAGTAGGAAGTCAAGAAACACCTGGAGTAACAGGCAAATTTGGCCTTGGAATGCAGAATGAAGCAGGGCAAAGACTAACAGAGTTTTGCCAAGAAAATGCACTGGTCATAGCAAACACCCTCTTCCAACAACACAAGAGAAGACTCTACACACAGACATCACCAGATGGTCAACACCGAAATAAGACTGATTATATTCTTTGCAGCCAAAGATGGAGAAGCTCTATATAGTCAGCAAAAACAAGACCAGGAACTGACTGTGGCTCAGATCAGGAACTCCTTATTACCAAATTCAGACTTACAATGAAGAAAGTAGGGAAAACCGCTAGACCATTCAGGTATGACCTAAATCAAACCCCTTATGATTATACAGTGGAAGTGAGAAATAGATTTAAGGGCCTAGATCTGATAGATAGAGTGCCTGGTGAACTATGGAATGAGGTTCGTGACATTGTACAGGAGACAGGGATCAAGACCATCCCCACGGAAAATAAATGCAAAAAAGCAAAATGGCTGTCTGGGGAGGCCTTACAAATAGCTGTGAAAAGAAGAGAGGTGAAAAGCAAAGGAGAAAAGGAAAGATATAAGCATCTGAATGCAGAATTCCAAAGAATAGCAAGAAGAGATGAGAAAGCCTTCTTCAGCGATCAGTGCAAAGAAATAGAGGAAAAGAACAGAATGGGAAAGACTAGAGATCTCTTCAAGAAAATTAGAGATACCAAGGGAACATTTTCATGCAAAGATGGGCTCAATAAGGGACAGAAATATTAAGGACCTAACAGAAGTAGAAGATATTAAGAAGAGGTGGCAAGAATACACAGAAGAACTGTACAAGAAAGACCTTCACGACCCAGACAATCATGATGTGATCCCTAATCTAGAGCCAGACATCCTGGAATGTGAAGTCAAGTGGGCCTTAGAAAGCATCACTACCAACAAAGCTAGTGGAGGTGATGGAATTCCAGGTGAGCTATTTCAGATCCTGAAAGATAATGCTGTGAAAGTGCCGCACTCAATATGCCAGCAAATTTGGAAAACTCAGCAGTGGCCACAGGACTAGAAAAGGTCAGTTTTNACCAGACCACCTGACCTGCCTCTTGAGAAATCTGTATGCAGGTCAGGAAGCAACAGTTAGAACTGGACATGGAACAACAGACTGGTTCCAAATAGGAAAAGGAGTACATCAAGGCTGTCTATTGTCACCCTGCTTATTTAACTTCTATGCAGAGTACAGCATGAGAAATGCTGGACTGGAAGAAACACAAGCTGGAATCAAGTTTGCTGGGAGAAATATCAATAACCTCATATATGCAGATGACACCACCCTTATGGCAGAAAGTGAAGAGGAGCTAAAAAGCCACTTGATGAAAGTGAAAGTGGAGAGTGAAAAAGTTGGCTTAAAGCTCAACATTCAAAAACGAAGATCATGGCATCTGGTCCCATCACTTCATGGGAAATAGATGGGGAGACAGTGGAAACAGTGTCAGACTTTATTTTTGGGGACTCCAAAATCACTGCAGATGGTGACTGCAGCCATGAAATTAAAAGACGCTTACTCCTTGGAAGAAAATGTTATGACCAACCTAGATAGCATATTCAAAAGCAGAGACATTACTTTGCCGACTAAGGTTCATCTAGTCAAGGCTATGGTTTTTCCTGTGGTCATGTATGGATGTGAGAATTGGACTATGAAGAAGGCTGAGTGCTGAAGAATTGATGTGTTTGAACTGTGGTGTTGGAGAAGACTCTTGAGAGTCCCTTGGACTGCAAGGAGATCCAACCAGTCCATTCTGAAGATCAGCCCTGGGATTTTTTTGGAAGGAATGATGCTAAAGCTGAAACTCCAGTACTTTGGCCACCTCATGCGAAGAGTTGACTCATTGGAAGACTCTGATGCTGGGAGGGATTGGGGGCGTGAGGAGAAGGGAACTACAGAGGATGAGATGGCTGGATGGCATCACTGACTCGATGGACGTGAGTCTGAGTGAACTCCGTGAGATGGTGGTGGACAGGGAGGCCTGGCGTGCTGCGATTCATGGGGTCGCAAGGAGTCGGACACGACTGAGCGACTGAACTGAACTGAACTCTAACGTATGAGCTATCAGGGGAGAATTTCAGGTAGTGGGAGAATGTAAATGTTTTCTGGTTTCCCAGATGGCACTAGTGGTAAAGAACTGGCCTGCCAGTGCGGGAGATGTAAGGGATGCAGTTTATATCCCAGGATCGGGAAAAACCCCTGGAGAAGGGCATGGCAATCCACTTCAGTATTCTTATCTGGAGAGTCCCATGGACAGAGGAGTCTGGTAAGCCACAGTCCATGGGGTTGCACAGAGCTGACGTGACTGAGTGACTTAGCACACAGAGCATCTTAATTTGTCCTCATTGTCACTGTGGGTGCTCAGACCCAGCCCACATCCACACAGCATCCTAACCTGTGGCCACATTCACTGTGGTCCCTCACTGAGATGTTTCAGCAGAGCAAAGGGAGGGTGGTTTTCAATTATAAATCAGATTCTGTCCCACCCCATCAAAACTCATCAGAGGATTCCAGTCTCAAGATGAATAAAATCCAACGTCTGTACCCTGACTAACAAAACTCAGTGTGACTCCATTCTGGCCTCCCTCTAAACCCACGTGGTCCAAATGTACATCCTCTGAGTCCACTCCCTTCTCATTCTGTGACTAATGGAAGCCTTCTCCATGCAGGGCTCCTCACCAGCCCTGAGTGTCCTCCTCTGCCCTCTCCCAGGTCAGCTGCTCAGATGAAGGTTTGCGGTTTCAGCCATGATCAACAGATGACCATGCACTGCCTAGGCAACAGTGCATCCTAAGTATTGTCAATCGAGTTAACCTATAAGGAGGCAGCATTTTGGAGTGAATATTGCATTGTGTTAGAAATGGATTCAAATGCTGCTTGTACTATTTTTCTTCATCTTAAACTTTTTAAAAGAATTCTTATGAATTTTTCCATTATTACAAAAATAAATGATAACAAACTTCACATTAGATGATCATTTATATATATATATAAATCTTTGGTGAGTCTTTCCAGAATTCCTGCTGTGTTTGGTTGTACCAAACTACTCTTTTAAAAGACTACCTCACATAATTGCTGCTGTGAATCTCAGAAGTGCACTTCACTTGATAGAGAAGGGAAGGGAACATGTCTTTAGTTGTAGCAAAGGGAACAAAGCTTTAAACTTTCAAGCATTTGTACTGCCCTCTTGGGATATCTTTTAATTAAAATAAATTAAAGGAAGTTTTTGAGAGCAGGATTTTGAGTTCTGAAGTGTCATGGTTAAAGCAGTCAAATGACAGATTCATGGCTGCTTTATTACTAAGAGCTTACAATTATGTAAACAGTTGGTGAATACATCCTGCAGTGAGTACGTATTTCACTCCTTAAACAGGTAGCAGACTTATCTGCTAAATATGCTCCCCACGGAGCCTAGCTAGTGACCTCACATCAATTTCACATGGATAATGTAGATGCTTGTTCATAAGGCTGCCAATTTTCATAGGAAAAAAAATTTAACATGTAATGATATGAAGATTTTCAAATGCAATACTAAATCTTAATAATAAACATATGCACACATAAACAGAGATATACAATGGGGATTGTTAGAAAAAAATGGCACTGACTTTTTAAAGTGGAAAGCTTCTTTAGAAGTCTTGTTATATAAGTTTCTCCAAGCTTATTTTACATCTCCAGGATATATATCTTTCAGGATCAACTAGATATTGCAAGGTTAGCATGTCAACTTGTAATGCCTTCCTCAGTTATCAGGGTGACCATTTTGGAGTGTTGCACCATTGAAGGATATTTTCATTTATGCCTTTTAAAAACAGATTTATTGACATACAATTTACATATTTTAAATTCTGTCCACTAAAGTATGCAAATAATGGACTTTAATATATTGAGAGCATTATACACCTATCACCATAACGTAATTTTAGTGTTTTCATCAGCCCACAAAGAAATCTGTTCTCCTTAGCTACTTTTTATCTGCCCCTCCCCTTACACTCTTCAATATTAATAGATTAAAGCAGACAGTAGGTAGTCTTTTGTCCCCAGTTCCTTCACTCAGCAGAATGATTCTGAGGTCTGTCATTGTCTTAGCCTGTATCTCTACACCTTTCCTTTTAATTGACCAATAATACTTCATTGAATGTATTTAACACATTTTGCTTATGCAAGCATCAGTCGGCAGACTCTTGAACAATTTTACATTTTGAGTGTTACGAATAACTCTGCTATGAATAGAAGAGTATACTCAGGTCTCTTGAGTATAAAACCTAGGGATGAAATTGCTGGATCATATGGTAAAACTGTTTTAACCATTTGAATAACTGCCAAAAATATATTCCAAATTTTCTGTCCCATTTTACATTCCCACCAGCAACATATAAAGGTTCCAATCTCTCTGCACACTTGCCAACACCTGTTATCATCTCTGAGTACAGCCTTCATAGAGGGTAGAAACTGCTGTCTCATGTGGTTGTTAAATTCTTTTCCCAAGCAGTACTGAGCATATTTTCATGTGCTTATTCGCCATTCATCTATCTTCTTTGGAAAAATGTCTCTTTGTATGCTTTGCCCACTTTTTAATTGTGTTTTATAGTGGTTGAGATATAAGCATCCTGTATACACTTAGTAGATTTATCAACTGCAAATATTTTCTCCCATTTTGTGGTTTGCCTTTTCACTTTCTCAGTAGCATCCTTTGCAGCCAAAAATCTTTCAATTTTCGTGAAACCCAAATGTTTAGTCCCTTTTTATTGCTTCTGCTTTTGGCGTCATATCTAAGAAATCATAGCCTAACTTAAGATCACAAATGATCTGCTTCTCTTTTTTCTTCCAAGATTCTGTAACTTTAGCTGTTATATTCATGTCTGTGGTCTATTGAGATAATTTTTCTGTCTGTGAGGCAGAAATCCAGATTCATTATTTGCATGTGGACATCCAATTTTCACAGCACTGTTTGGGAGAATGAGAATTTTTTTGAGTGATTATATGTCAATACTTATGACAAATTTCTTCTGTAGGATGCCTTTTTTCTTGGAAAAGCTCTGGAACATTGATATTTTGACCTAGTATGAAATTGAGGTTAAATAATTTGTTCAATATTTTTTATTGAAATGTAATTGGCATGTAACATATATTTTTATATTGCAGTATGATCATTAAAATAAGTTGATGTACATCACAATACTTTAAGTGAGGACTTCTAAGATTACTGTGACAGAAATATTATTAACTGGACTCATCATGCTGTGCACTATATCACTTATTTGATAATTAAAATTTGTAGCTTATGGCCCTCTTGATTTCTTCCAAACCTTATCCTTATCTCTTGCAACCATCAACCCCTTCTCTGAATCTAGAAGTTTGGCTTTTTGTTGCTGTTTTTTTTTTTTTTTTTTAATTTCTCACATGAGTGAAAGCATATGGGTGAGTGGGTGTGTGTGTGTGTGTGTGCGCGCGCGCGTGTGTGTGTGACTTCTTCCTTAATCGATTTATTCATCAGCAGACCTATATGTTGCTTCTATAACTTGGCTGCTAAAAATAATAATGCAGTGACCTGGGGTGCATGTATGTTTTTGAATTAATGTTTTATTTTCTTCAGATAAATACCCAGAAGTGGGATTACTGGATCATATGGTAATTCTATTTTTAATTTGAAAACTAATCTTTATACTACTTTCCATAATGGCTATTCCCACCAAGAAAGCACAGAAAATTCCCTTTTCTCCACATCCTTGCCAATACTGGTTATCTCTTGATTTCTGGGAATAGCTATTCTAAAAGATGGGGGCAGGATGTCATCTCATTGTGGTTCAGTTTCCTTTCCCTGCTGAATAAGGATGTTGAGCATCTTTTCACAGACCTGTTGGCCACCTGTATGCATTTTGGGAAAAATGTCTATTCAGGTCTCCTGATCAGTTTCTATTTAGATTATTTTTTTCTCGCTATTGAGCTATGTGTGTGTGTGTTTGTGTGTGTGAGTGTGGATATTAATCCTTTATCAGATATATGTTTGGCAAATATTTTCTCCATTCAGTAGGATGTATTTTCCTGTTGTTGATGATTACCTTCAGTGTGCAGAAACGTCTCTAGTTTGATGTAGTCACATTTGTTTACTTTGACTTTTGTTTCCTTTGCTTTTGAAGTCAGGTCTAAAACTTCAACCTCAAGACCAATTTCAAGGAGCTTTCCCCCTGTATTCTCCTAAGAGTTTTATGGTTTCAGGTCTTACATTCATATCTTTAATTCATTTGGAGTTAATTTTGTACAGTAAAGTTGTACAGTGTATGAGTCTAGTTTTAATCTTTTGTATATCTAGTCAAGGCTATGGTTTTTCCTGTGGTCATGTATGGATGTGAGAGTTGGACTATGAAGAAGGCTGAGCGCCGAAGAATGGATGCGTTTGAACTGTGGTGTTGGAGAAGACTCTTGAGGGTCCCTCAGACTGCAAGGAGATCCAACCAGTCCATTCTGAAGGAGGTCAGCCCTGGGATTTCTTTGGAAGCAATGATGCTAAAACTGAAACTCCAGTACTTTGGCCACCTCATGCGAAGAGTTGACTCATTGGAAAAGACTCTGATGCTGGGAGGGATTGGGGGCAGGAGGAGAAGGGGACGACCCAGGATCAGATGGCTGGATGGCATCACGGACTCGATGGATGTGAGTCTGAGTGAACTCCGGGAGTTGGTGATGGACAGGGAGGCCTGGCGTGCTGCGATTCATGGGGTCGCAAAGAGCTGGACACGACTGAGCAACTGAACTGAACTGAACTGATGCAGCTCTTCTCTTTTCCCAACAAACACTGATAAAGAGACTATCCTTACCTCATTTTATATTTGTGGCTTCTTTTCCTAAATTAATTTACCATGTTTCCACAGGTTTGTTGCTGGGCTCTTTGTTAGGGTCCAGTGATTTTTATGCCTGTTTTTATGCCAATATCATACGGTTTTGATTACTATAGCTTTGCAACATAGTTGGAAATCCAGGAGGGTAAGCCTCTAGGTTTGTTCATTTTTCTCAAGATTGCTTTGGTGATTCTGGGTCTTTTATGGTTCCATAAGAATTTCATGTTTGTTCTACTTTTGTGAAAAATGACATTTTGCTAGGGATTGTATTGAAACTGCAGATTTTTTTATGACAGTATGGACATTTTACAATATTAATTCACCCAGTCCATGATTGTGGGGTATGTTTCCACTTATTTACATTATCTTCAATTTGTTAAATCTCTATAGTTTTCATGTGCAGGTATTCTACTTTCTTTGTTAAATTTATTCCCAGTTTCATTATTCTTTTGATATATTTATGAATGAAATTGTTTTCTTAATTTCTCATACATTATAATTAGTGTATAGAAATGCAATAGATTTTTCATATTGCGTTTGTATCCAGTAACTTTATAGAACTTATTTATTAGTCTGACGACTTTGGTGGAGTTTTTAGGTTTTCTGTGTATAAGATCATGTCACATGCAAATAATGAAAGTGTTGCTTTTTCCTTTCCAATCAGGATGACTTTTTATTTTTCCCTTAATTGCTGTGGCTATGAACTCCAAACTATCTTGGATTAAAATGGTGATAATACACATTATTTTATTGTTCTGGGTTGCAGAGCTTTTCACAGTGAGTATAAGGTTAACTGTGGAGTTATCACATATGGCCTTTATTTGGTTCAGGTACATTCCCCCATATTAATGTTCCTGAGTTTTTCTATCATAAATTATTGTCGAATTTTGTTAAATACTTTTACTTCATCTATTGAGATAGTATAATTTTTATCCTTCATTTAGTTGAATTTTTATCATGTTGATTGATCTGCAAATGTTGAACCAGCTTTTCATTCCCAGAGATAAGTTCCACTGTATCAAGTGCATGATCCTCTGATGTATTGTTGAATTTGGTTTCCTAATATTCTGTTAAGGTAACTTGTATCTATGTTCTTCAGGAGCATTGACATGTAATTTTTTTTTTTTCCTTGTGATGTCTTTGCTTTTGGTACCAAGGAAATGCTGGTATCATAAAATGAATTTGAAAGGATTCTCTCTTTTTCTGCATTTTGGGAGAGTTTGAGAAGGACTGATATTAATTCTACTTTGAATGTTTGGTAGAAATCACCAGTGAAGTCTTTGATTCTGGACTTTTGTGAGAAGGTTTTTGATTACAGATGGACTCTCCCTACTAGTAATTGGTCTATTCAAATTTTCTGTTTCTTCATGATTCAGTCATGGAAGGTTGCTCATTTCTAGTAATGTACTGATTTCATGTTGTTCAATTTATTTGAGTATATTGTAGTTAATCTGTTATGATCCATGGCATTCTGTGGTATCAATTATAACATCTCTTTAAAAGATAGCATATTAAAAAGCAGAGACATTACTTTGCCAACAAAGGTCCATCTAGTCAAGGCTATGGTTTTTCCAGTGGTCATGTATGGATGTGAAAGTTGGACTATGAAGAAAGCTGAGCACCGAAGAATTGATGCTTTTGAACTGTGCTGTTGGAGAAGACACTTGAGAGTCCCTTGGACTGCAAGGAGATCCAACCAGTCCATCATCCTAAAGGAGACCAGTCCTGGGATTTCTTTGGAAGGACTGACACTAAAGCTGAAACTCCAATACTTTGGCCCCCTCATGCGAAGAGCTGACTCATTGGAAAAGATTCTGATGCTGGGAGGGATTAGGGGCAGGAGGAGAAGGGGATGACAGAGGATGAGATGGTTGGATGGCATCACCGACTCGATGCACATGAGTTTGGGTGAACTCTGGGAGTTGATGATGGACAGGGAGGCCTGGCGTGCTTTGACTCATGGGGTCACAAAGAGTTTGACATGACTGAGCGACTGAACTGAACTGAAATGAATTTTTTAATTTGTTTGTTTATGTATTTTTTCTTGGTGATTCTAGGTTAATACTTGTCAGTTTTGTTTTGTTTTTTTTTTAGAACTAGCTTTGGTTTTATTGATCTTTTCCATTGGAGCTTCAGTTTTAGCATTAGTCCTTCCAATGAATATTCAAGGTTGATTTCCTTTAGGATTGACTGGTTTTATTCCTATGCTGGGAACATAAATATTTACACAGATTATATCTTCTTTTGGACTGTCTCCTTTATCATTATATAGCACTTTTCTTCATCTCTTATTATAGTCTTTATTTTAAAAAATATTTTGTTTAATAAAGGGCTTCCCTGATAGCTAAGTTGGTAAGGAATCTGCCTACAATTCAGGAGACCCCAGTTCAATCCCTGGGTCAGGAGGATCCAGTGGAGAAGGGATAGGCTACCCACTCCAGTATTCTTGGGCATCCCTTGTGGCTCAGCTGGTAAAGAATTAGCCTGCAATGCAGGAGACCTGGGTTCAGTCCCTGGGTTGGGAAGATCCTCTGGAGAAGGGAAAGGCTACCGATTCCAGTATTCTTGCTGGAAGTCCATGGGATCATAAATAGTCGGACATGACTGAATGACTTTCATTTTCACTTTGTTTGATAAAAATACAGATACTCCAACTTTCTTTTGGCTGTTATTTGCATAAAATAAATTTTTTCATTGCTACACTTTCAGCCTGGGTATGTCCTTAGGTCTGATGTGATTCTCTTGTAGGCAGCATATAGAGGGATCTTAAAAACAAATTAATCCATTCAGCCACCCTATAACTTTTGATTGGAAAATTTAGTCGATTTGTATTTAAATTATTGACAAGTATGTACTTACTGTCATTTGTTAATTGTTTTTTAGTGGCTTTGTGGTTCCTCTGTTATATTCTTCTCTTGCTTTCTACCTTTGTGGTCTGACGACTTTCTGTAATGGTTTGCTTAGATTTTTTTCTCATTATATTTTGTGTATCTACTGTAAGTTTATGCTTGGTATTTGCCATGAGGGTTACATACAACAATCTGTGCTTATAGTTTATAGCAGTCAATTTTAAATATATAACAACTTAACTTGAACATATTCTAGATCTCTACACTTTGATCCTGCCCTTCCTATACTTTTTGATATAATATTTTACATCTTTTTATCATGGATATGTTTACTAATCATTATTGTTACTTATACTACTTTTTTCGGTGTCCTTCACACTAGCTTTATAGGTGTTTAATCCACTGTTTTTATATTAACCTTCACCAGTGAGGTTTATATCTTTATATGTTCTCTTGTTACTAATTAGTGCCCTTTGCAGCTTAAGGAAGCCTTTTTTTTTTTTATTTAGAAATTTATTCTGTTTAATCCACAAGCTTTATATAGCTTTAGTTAAAAAAAAAAGAAAAAAAAACAAAACANAAAAAAAAAGAAAAAGAAACAAAAACAGTGAAAACAAGACACTATTTCAAAGTTTGGGCCCTTCCAGCTTTCCAAATACAAGAGCTCAGAAAGTTGTATATACCGACTAGAATAAGACAAAATTATGAATGGAGACATGAGATTTCATAAAACAAAATTTTATGTAACTGAAGGATCCTTCCTGGGGCTAATTAATTGCCTTTACAAAAAAAGAGAAAAGAATGAAATTCCAGTGTTCCAAATCAACTTGCTACACATCTATATAAACCCACCATGTCCTGGCAAACAACATGCTTTCATTTGCTGTCTCATCTTAGAGCTTGAATCCTGATTTGTTTCAGCAGAGAATCCACAGGCAACAGGAAAGATTGTGGCATTAAAATATTCATTTACACTTGTGTGGTAGTTCAACAGTGGTCTTATTTCTGGGCAAGCTTGCAAACCATCAAGGTTGAAAGCATCGTAACTTAAATGGGTGCTAAGACTCAAATGAGAAAAAGGAAAGAAAACATAGAAAGAAAACCTCTGGGAATAGCCAGGGATATTTAAAGGAACCATAAGAATGCCAACAATATTTAAACCCCCTTTTTTAAAAAGGGGATTTTTCTTTTTTGGCTTAAAATATTTCACTCTAAATGAATTTATGTCAGCTGTCAATGAAAGAATGTCACTGTGGACACCTTTTGCAATGTAAATCCATGTTCCTTTTTTTTTTTTACATGGTGAACTTCAACCTAGCAATTATTACAACAAATGTTATAGTCTAATGTTCAAACACATTTTAGCAATTTTGAAATTGAACTGCATACAAACCAAATAAAATTTACATCGGAAGTCTTTTTAACATATATCTTAAAGCAGTTCAGTGGTGATGAACTCTTTTAGATTTGGCTGTCTGGAAACAGTCTTTATTTCTACAATCCTGAATAATAACTTGGCCAAGTAGATTATTATTGGTCAGCAGTTTTATTGTTTGTTTCCTTTTAGCACTTTGAATATATCATGTCACACCCTTTCAGCCTCAGATACCCTGTTGAAAATCTGCTTATAGTCTTCTGGGGGTTACCTTGTATGTGATGTGTTATTTTTCTCTTGCTGCTTTTAAGATTAGTCATTTGTCTTTGACAGCTTAATTATGTCTCAATACATGTCTCTTGGGGTTCATTTTATTTGGAACTCTCTGGGTTCCCTGAATCTGTACATCTGCTTCCTTCCCCAGTTTAGGAAAAATTTCAGCCATTGTTTATTTACATAAGTTTCCTGCTGCTTTCATTCCTTTTTTCCATTTTGGACCCCTAACTGTGAATTTTAGTTTGCTTGATGCTGTACCAACAATCCCGTAAGCTACGGGTGCTTTTTAAAGTTTTTTCTCTTNTCATTCCTTTTCTCCATTTTGGACCCCTAACTGTGAATTTTAGTTTGCTTGATGCTGTACCAACAATCCCGTAAGCTACAGGTGCTTTTTAAAGTTTTTTCTCTTTGCTCTTCTATTTGGGTCATTTCTACTGCCCTGTCTTCCAGATCACTGACCCTTTCTTCTGCTTCATTTAGGGTACTGTTGAACCCCTCTTGTGTATTTTTCAGCTTAGTTACTATATTCTTCAGTGATCTTTTTTTTTTTCTATTTAGTACTTTCTGATATTTTATTGATATATCTCTTTGTTAAAGTTTAAACTATTAATCAATGTTTCTGCCAAGTTCTATTATCATTTTATGACACTTATTTTTAATCTTATCAGGAAAATTACTTATTTATGTTTTATTAAGCTTCTTTTTCTGACTTTTTATCTTGTTCTTTCATTTGGAAAATGTTCCTTAATATAAACATTTGTTAAACATGTATATACCTTATTACCTAGTAATTCCACTCTTTGCTATTTCCCCATCTGTAGTGAAAACAAAAGTCCAAACAACATTTTGTACAAGAATTATAAACCTGTTCACATACCCTGAAACTGAAACAACCCAAATGTCCCTCAGTGGAAAAGCAGATAAACATATGTTAATATATTCATACAATAGAATACTACTCAGCAATAAAAATGACTTACTGATATGTTCAACACATTAATGAATCTTTAAGACATTATATGGGGAGACAGACACCAGACATAAGAGGTGCATGTATAATTGTATTTACAGAAAGACTAGATGAAGTCAATTTATAATAAAAATCAGAAAAGTTGCCTTTGGAGGGAGGGGGTAAGAACTGAATATAAGGTGCAAAAAGTAACTTAATGTGAAATGGAAGTGATGTATCCCTTCATTCAGTGTGCTGGCTACATCCGTTGGCATGAACCATTTCTTCAAAATAAGTGAACTATACAATTAAGATACATGCATTTCACTGTAAACATATACTACCTCAATTTTTTAAATAACTATGTTATAGCAACTTGGGTTCTGAACCTGGAAAGGAAGGTTGGAATCCATGGGCATTTTAGGTTGAATTGCTATTGAATTTCAAATGTCTTTGTGTTTTATTAGTATGTTTTACTAACCATTCATTCTAGTTTTGTTTCAAATCATCCCTTATTAAGATAGCCTTCTTTTCTAATAAAGGAAAGATTGTTCCATAAAATATGTGTTAATTCATAACAATTGTTTTTCAATTTCATAATGTTATATATTCAATGCTAGCTTGAATGAGCAACATTTTTAGCTGTGGGGAATTATTACCGTTTACCTTCTTTACATATTAACCAAAATAATATCTTCCTTTTCAGTGTCTGAAATTGAAATAGGTATTCATTTGAACACTGCAGCATTGCCATTTTTGTAGAGAAAAAGCAATAGAATGTTCCCAGAGTCATAGGGTACAAGCTGACATGTTTCATTGATTCCATAAAGGTAAATGGGAAGAAATTTCAAAACCACGATGAGCATAATGCTTCATATAGTTGTAACCACCTATTACAAGGTTTCATTTGTTGCAGAACATAAGGAGAGATGAGAAGAGGTAGGAGGTTATTATAAATAGTAAGTCAGAGTTGGTTGGTAAACTGACTCAGGATATCTATGGAAAAGAAGCAGGGTTGAAAGAAACTAAGAAAATAATGGGCATCATTGATAATTTCACCTTCAGAATGAACAATTATTGATAAGTCAGTTGTCTCTGTAGAGATTTATTACTTGGATTTGGGGGTGACCAGCTGGTTCCTGGAGGATGCACTCATCAAATAAGGGAGAGGGCTGCTAGCTTTACATTCAAGAAAGCCTTTCCTTGTAGGATGAATATTGTAAATAGTCATGGAAATAACACTCATTTGGAAATGGGGAAAAGGTCATTTGCTATTATAGCAGGACAAAATAAATAAATAAACCAACTGGTTGCAAGCCCTTTGCAAACAGGGAAGAAATATGGACTACTTATCTTAATCCCATAATACACAATACAACACAAAACACAGAATAGCTGATGAAAAGCTATTTATTTATTTAATGGTTATAAATACTGATCCTCAGAGAATGCAATGGCACCCCACTCCAGTACTCTTGCCTGGAAAATCCCATGGATAGAGGAGCCTGGTAGGCTACAGTCCAACGGGTCGCAAAGAGTCGGACACAAGTGAGCGACTTCACTTTCACTTTTCACTTTCATGCACTGGAGAAGGAAATGGCAACACACACCAGTGTTCTTGCCTGGAGAATCCCAGGGACGGGGGAGCCTGGTGGGCTGCTATCTATGGGGTCGCACAGTCGGACACGACTGAAGCGACCTAGCAGCAGCAGTACTGATCCAGTGCTCAGTGCAGACAGCGCGGGTACAGACTACCAGGTGACTCAGGAAACTGCATGGGTGAGACTTCGAGATCAAGAAGAATTTTATTTAGTTGACATATACTTATTTGGTTTAACATTTGACCAGGCACAATGGTTTAAATCTTTGCTATTCAGGATATGAAAGGAAACTGCTGCAGGCTATGATCACCCCAGTTACACAGGACAGGATTTTCCAGAAGAGAAGAAAATCGCTCCCTTTAAACTTTTAGGCTTTTTAGGCTTTAAAGTCCAGAAAATTGTCTGGTAGGGATCGTGTGAAAACACCAGTACCAGTTCTCTAGGGGTGACGTGGGTGTGGGATTCTGCATTTTTAACAAGCCACCAGGTGGGGCTGATGCTGGTGAGGCCGGGCCCCATTGAATAGCGAGTCTTCAGACCTTGCTGTGCCTGGGATGAGCAGGGAGTCTGGAGGAGGACGGGAGACCTGTGCACACGGTCCCATTTATCCAGGTCTGGGGAGAAGACCGGGAGGGTAACAGCTCTTCCAAAGGCCAGCCAGTTTGCCGTTCAAAGCGGCCCATCACTGCCACTCCGTCGCTATTGATGGAGTGGTGTCTGCGTGTGGATCCTGACGTTCAGTGCCCCGGGCAAGGACAGAGGGGGCAAAAGTCATGGTGTCTGTCCTTAAATTTCTCACTCTGCTTCCAGAGAGGTTATTTGACAAAAATAAAAAATATACAACACCACCGATTTACCAAGCTGAATAAGCATACTAAGCTTCCCCGGATTGTGAATCATAAATGGTTTACAAATGCTAGAGATCACCAGGGCAATTGAGGTGGATGCCTCTGAGTGACATTTGAGAAGGTTTAATACTAGAGCTGCACTTTAAATGTGTGGGAGGTAGCTGATAAGCCATGAAGAAGCAGGTGTCCTCTGTGAACATCCGGAGGAGGGATCAAATGAAAGCAGTTAAGAGAGATGGGAGCCGGGGCTTGTCTGAAGGTGCAACTTGGTGGGCGTGATCAGAGATGAAAGCTAATACGGAGACAGTAGCAACCTCCTTGAAAATGGGTAAGAAAGAAAGGTGTGGGTTTCTGAAC
This sequence comes from Redunca redunca, assembly GCA_006410935.1. Classification (NCBI taxonomy): domain Eukaryota; kingdom Metazoa; phylum Chordata; class Mammalia; order Artiodactyla; family Bovidae; genus Redunca; species Redunca redunca. The sequence goes on from SJYQ01035785.1 coordinate 298,571, forward strand.
AGTGAAAGAAAATGACATGATTTAAATGGCAGTCATGGACACTGGAGCTGGATGAAATAGATTGGAATGAAAAGTCCAAAAGTGGAACAGCCCGCGAGGCCGCCGCAGTGACTTGAGACTGCTGATGGGGCTCAGAGAAACTCGGCTCAGCGGGAAGTGCTGCGGGCCCGGGCCCCACGTGAAGAGGAAGGGGTGGGCTAAGGGGTCCGTTCAGGGGTTCACTTCCACTCTCTTGAGGCACTTTCTTCTGTCTTTAGCACTCTTTTCCTCAGTGCCTCTGTCGAAGAGTGAGAAGATGACCCACATGTGACAGAAAGGATGGTCTTAGGCCTCTTCAGAGTGAGTTGCTGGCAGGAAAGCACCACAGTGATAAGACTTTGTCTGTTTTTGTTTACGTCTCTAATTTATTTTATTAGACTATGGCTGAATTACAATGTCATGTTAGTTTTTGGCATACAGTGAAGTGATTCTGATATATATATATATTTTTTTTTTTTCATGCTTGTTCCCACTATGGATAATTATAGGATATTGAATAGACTTCCCTGTGCTATACAGTAACGCCTTGTTGTTTATCTGTTTATATATAGCAGTTTGCATCTGCTAATCCTAAACTGCTAACTTCTTTTTAATTGGAGGATAATTATTTTTCAATATTGTATTGCTTTCTGCCATTTAATAATGCAAATCACTCATCATTATATATAATATATATGTATACACCCTCCCTTTGAACCTCCCTCCCACCACCCTGTCATCCCACCCCTCTAAGTCATCACAGAAAAGGGGATAAGATTTAATAGTAAAGTCTCAGGGAAGGAGACTGGGAGATTGGGAATTTCTTCCCATGCTGCAGATCAAATAATATGAGAAACATTCCTTTCTATTGGGTTGACCAAAAGTTTGTTGGAGCTTTCCCGTAAGAAAACCTGGACAAGCTTTTTGGCCAAAGCAGTATTTGCCACAGCGAGTATTAAATTCTGAGGGGTAACATGAAAAGCACTGACTTGGAAAATCCAAACATGTGCATTCTGGCCAGATCTTCTCTGTCACTTAGCTGTGTCAATTTCAGAAAAGGTTTATTGATTGAGGGTGGCAGTTTTCTTTTCTGTAAAGTGACAACTGATGGCTAACCTACTGGCTGTTATGCTTGCTATGAAAGTTATTTGAAAGGCAGACGAGAGATAATAGAAGCAGAGTATTTTCTAAAGTTACTAGTCTGGAAAAAGATCAGTTGTGATGCAATTGACAGTAAGCAAAATCTGCAAGAATGCCTTTTACCTTTTAAGGAGAATGTAATGCCTTCTGTTCTAACTTAATGCAGTTGTTCATTTGTTCAGACAGCAGGCAGTTGTTCATAATAATGATATAGATTCAGGAATTATTCATGGTGAGTGCTAATTAATCTTACAGGATCATAGTATCTACTTAGGAAGATATTAATTTTTTCCATGATTTTATTTTTCAAAAGCAGTTTGGGGTTCACAGCCAAATGGAGGGGAAGGTACAGAGTCTCCCGTAACGCCCTACCCACATTCATGCAGAGCCTTCCCCATCACCCACACCCCCACCAGATGGCACGTGTGTTAAGCGGATGGACCTGCACTGACGCGTCACCATCACCCACATTCCGTCCTGTTCCTAAGGCTCTACCCCGGTGCTGTGCATCCTGTGAATGTGACAAGTGTGTAACGATGTGTATGGATCGTTATGAGGTCACACAGTGTAGTCTCCCCGCCCTAAAAATCCTCTGTGTTCCAGCTTTTTTCTGTTTCCTCCTGAAGAAGCCATTCAGGAAGAGATCCGAAAGCTTGGATTAAATTGCCCCAGTGTGCAAGCTAGGCTACTTTAAGGAAATCAGAACTAAACAAAGGAATTCGAAATCAGAGAAGAACACAAAAGGGGGAGCTAATAAGCACACAAGGATTCTGAGAAGTTCATTCTAAAATTCTCCATTTCTATCTGTACGGAAGCTTTAGCTTAGGCTGTTAAAAACGTGCTACTCTCTAAGCAGGCACTCTTTATGTACACGTTTTTAACTGAGTAACCTAAAAACTTTCCTACAAGTAATAATGGAGAATTTTAAAATGAACATTTCAAAATCCATATTAGATAATATTGTGTCATCATTAAGCCTCCTAAATGCGGTAATTACATTTTAAGTACAAGAATGCTTTTGTTCTTATGAGATAAATGCTGAAATGCTTATAGCTGAAGTATCATGATGTCTGCAACTAATTTTCAAATGTTTCAAAGTAGAGAGAGAATTGATAGTTTCTACACATCAAGTAAATGTGGCGAAATGTTAACAACTGGTGATTTATCACTGAAGAAGACATGTGTTCACTATTTGTGCAATCTTCTGTTGAACTGAAAACTTGCCAAATCAAAAGCTGGTGGAAAAAAATCTTGAACTCTATTTAGGAGGTTTGTTGACAGTACTATTGGTGAAGCAGTTCCAAACTGTTTCATGCATGTTATAGGATTAGGCAAATGAGTACAAATATTGGCCACAGTAGCTGTAGGTACTTTGTGTCATGTCATCCTGTTTCGTTTTCTTCATCACATCTATAATCTCTAAAACATTCATTTTGTTAATGTATTTGCTTGACTGTTTAATGTTAGCCCCTGCCCAGTAAACGCTATTTGAGCAGATTAAGAAAAATAAAGAAAACCAACAACAAAAAAATGCCTGCTACAAAATATCTCAAAGCTGTGAGGTTATAAGAAAAACCCAGAGATATGAAATGCCCACACTCAAGGACTTTTCCATAGATTTTTTTTTTTGTCCTGAATTTAGTTTACCACATTTTAGTGTACATTGTCCTATGAAATTTTGCTCAACTTAAACTCGAGCACATAAATTCATGTTTACTAATTAAAGCTACTTTATAGTATATAGTTTGGAGAAAATTAGAGACATATAAAGTATTTTTTGCTTTACTTTCCAAATATATTTAAATAGTCCTAAAATATAAGAAATAATTCAGAAGAATACGTTTGTCATAAACCACATTTCAGAGCTACAATGTTGGTCGTCAAGCAGACTTTATGAAATTAATTTCTAGGCAGTGATGAATCATATTAGAAGCAATCCTGGTTTCAGTGGAGCCTTTATAACCTGAAGGAATTGCACGCCTTTTGTCTATAATTGAGGGATATTTCTGACCATCTATCCTGTGAGCTCAGATGAGAGGTGCTATCTGTTGCTCTCTGCATCTGACAGTTTGGACACATCCATTCATTAGAAATACTCTTCTCCCTCAAAAATAGCTGCCTAAAAGACTATCCATTTAAGATTCCTCCATGTCTTTTCATGGCTTGATAGCTTATTTGTTTTTAGTGATGAATAATATTCTATTTTCCGGTACACTATAGTTTATTTGTCAATTCACCAACTGAAGGACAATCTCTGTTGCCTCCAGATTTTGGCAATTACAAATAAAGCTTCAATTAACATTCATGTGCAGATTTCGTGGGCAACTAACACTTTCACTTTGTGTAGATATAAAACTATTCATATAATGTTAATCAATATATTTATGATATTTAATTATGTCCAGAATTACTCTNTGGTATTCAGTTCAGTTCAGTTCAGTCGCTCAGTTGTATCTGACTCTTTGGAAGATTAAATTCTTGCTTAGGTATGTGCATAGGTTAAAAACATTCACTGTCCAATTATGTATGAAATATTGAATGTAACTACTAGTATCATTAGCAGATGACCAAGACATTTGTTAATACATTTACACCTATAGACCCTAAGCTGCCACATTCATTTGTTGATGGTAATCAGGGCTTCATTTTAAGAGTCATCATAAGGATCAGAAGGGCTTCCCTAGGGGCGCAGAGGTTAAAGCGTCTGCCTCCAATGCGGGAGACTCGGGGTTCAATCCCTGGAGGAAATGGCAACCCACTCCAGTGCTCTTGCCTGGAAAATTCCATGGATTGAGGAGCCTGGTAGGCTACAGTCCATGGGGTCACAAAGAGCCAGACACGACTGAGCAACTTCACTAGGTATAAGGATCAGAAAAGCAGGAGTCACTCATTTTGCCTTAATTTTTAAACATAGGGTACAGGGGATTCTGAGATTATAAGCTTGATGGAATAGACAAGGGAGGGAAGAAGAGCCCTACACTGGAGGAAAGCACACAGTCTGTCATGAAGGGGAACTGAGGAATACGAAAACTAAGGATAGTGAAGATTTTCATTATCTACTGGGGCAAAATGGTGAAACTCTAATTCCTGTTAACTCACGTTAGTAATGAAGTGAATTTTATTTTCTCCCTGTCTTCTCATGCTCTGATAGCTTTCTTTAGAAACTGGGCAGTTCCTCAGAATATTAGAGGTTTCTCAATAAAAACACTTTCTGAGAAAACAGTGACCTTTCGCCTACAGGCAGCAAGGACCCCATGCGTTCCCTGTGAATCTGCTCCCAATAGCTACGAGCTCTCCGCTTCACGTGTGCTATCTCTTATGGCCCCAGCCACAACCCCAAGACATCCTGCTGGCTTCACAGGGAGGCTGAAATTGCAAGTGGTTAAGTGAGGATGGAGGCGCTGGACTCAAGTTCAAGTCCAGGCTGAGCAGCTGCAGAGCTGGGGCCGTTTACACGGCTCTGGACATTGGTGCCCCACAGGCTAATGTAACAGGGACACTTATACATGGTCACCAGAACTGCTAAAATAGTCTTAAACAACGTACATTAAGAGAGAAACAGGCTAATTAGTGATTCACCCTTTTTTTTTTTTTATCACAATTGCTTTCACTGAAGAATTTGGAATGATTTAAGATTGAGTGCTTGGCTTTTATATATATATATATTTATATATACATAATAAAGGTGTTGGAGAAGGCAATGGCACCCCACTCCAGTACTCTTGCCTGGAAAATCCCATGGATGGAGGAGCCTGGTAGGCTGCAGTCCATGGAGTCGCGAAGAGTCGGACACGACTGAGCGACTTCACTTTGACTTTTCATTTTCATGCATTGGAGAAGGAAGTGGCAACCCACTCCAGTGTTCTTGCCTGGAGAATCCCAGGGACGGAGGAGCCAGGTGGGCTGCCGTCTATGGGGTCGCACAGAGTCGGACACGACTGAAGTGACTTAGCAGCAGCAGCAGCAATAAAGGTGTTCCTTCTCTTACTCATTTATTCGGCTGCTCTGGGCCTTGGCTGGCAGCAGGCGGCACCCTCAGTCCTCGCTGAGGTGTGTGGGACGCTTAGTTGTGGCTGATGAGCTCTTAGTTGAGGCATGCGGGCTCTAGTTCCATGACCAGGGGTCAAACCTGGGCCCCTGCACTGAGAGCATGGGGTCTTAGCCACTGGACCACCAGGGACATCCCAGGTGTTCCTTCTTGAATCCACACAAAGAAGGATGAGGTAAGATGGGGCCCCAAGGCAAAAAATATCCAGACCAAGTCTAAATGCTGAGAAATCCAACCACATGAAAATACAGGAGGGGCAGTAACCCCAGAGAAGAGGGCAGAGGCACCTGGCTGGCTCGGCAGCAGGGAAGACAGACATTCTGAACCCTGCTTCCTGTATCCACACCTCCTACCATCTTCTCCCTGTGAGTGTGAACTGGACTTGCTAAGTCACAGGGAACAGCAGAAATGGTGGGACATCACTTCTGAGACACCAGCTTATAAAAGCCCAGTGTCCCGCATGCACACAAGCCTGTTTCTGTCTCTCCTCCCTTTCTGGAGTCACTCCCCTAAGCGGAGCCAGTTTCCATAGCACGAGGGGGCCCTGTGCAGAGGGCCCGAGTTGGGGAGGCCTCAGCCCCTGCTGGCCCTTTTGCTGTGGCCTGGTGACACAGACCCAGGCAAAATCAGGTTAGCCACTTCCCGATAACTGACCCTCAGAAACTATGAGATAACAAATGTGTGAGGTTTCAAGCTGCTACTTTAGGGGTGGAATTGCTTCACAGCAATAGATAAGTAAGTGGGAATGTTGACTCAGCTTTTGCTATATTGACCGAAGAGCTCAACTTACAAAGCAAAAGACCTGTGTGTGTGCAGTGTATGCTGTTTTATTTTGATTAGAGTCAAATGACAAGCAATCCAATACTAGGTGTGTGTGTGTGTGTGTGTGTGTGTATGAATATATAAGGGAATTTATATTGAAACTATCCATTTTCAGTTGGAATATGGGTCAAGTGAGCATATTCAACATGGTGGGGCCAAGTTCCTCAGGATAGGTAGGCATCTGTATTGACAGATTCTTATTTAAATTTTATTCATTTTTGAAATATACGTTACCTGCACAACCCGCAGAATTTCCGAGATATAGCACTTCCACATACTGCTAGGACTTTCACCTCTGACCCCTGTAACTCAGGTTACCTCTGCATGAAACCACATGTATTTTGTGTGTGTATTCCTTAAGGAGTATGTTTGTATCCTTTTCTTAATCATATTCTATTTACACAAGCTTTTAGCTCCAGTTACATATAATGATGTATTTCCCTTTCTATGCTTTAACACTAAAATTGCAACCTCTGCTCCCTTGCTCAATGAATGTTTCCTATTTTCTCTCTTGCTATATAATTCTCATTGACATTCATCGTAATGTATGTACTTTACTTGTATTAGTTTCTGTTTCCTTGATAGAATGAAGCTCTATGAGAGTAGAGTCTTCCTTTGTGTTTTATTATTATATACCTAGTATAGTGTCTGCTATAAATATCTGTTGAATGAATAAACATTATACTTCAGATATTGATTGTATTTTACATTAGTGGGCAGATTGCTTTTCTTCTAGTTTCATATTTTGATGCATGTTCTAACGTGGTGATTTCCAAATAATTTTGTTAATTATTTAAAGCACTTGATTTTCTATAATGTAAATTACTGGAATTAATTGACCTGTACTTGTAGGTGAAATGCATTAAAGAAAAAAATATAAATGCAATTAATGTCAATATAAATCAACCTATTTTAAAGTACTTTACTTTTGCTTTCCTGTATTTTTATAAGAGAATTTAGCACTGGCCATTTTCTTTCAGTTTAACAGCTTTTAAATAGGCAATGGAAATCATTACAAATAAAAGATGAGGTTATTATAATATTGTGAAGCTAAAATTCATTAGAGTGTTCATTTTTACCAGTCTCTAATAGTTAAAAGTTGATTCTTCTTTTTATAAGTCTAATAGGTGCAAAGAAATGGAAGGGGTATGTCACAGAGTAACAAAGCAAATCATGCTGGCCATATTTAGGACAAAACAATCCGGATATTCTATAGCAAAGGAAACGGCATTGCTTTTCAGTACAGATATTTTTTATCCTCAACTAACAAGAAAAATAGAAAATTCTAATTTAATCTTGTAGAGTCAGAACACCAAGAATAATATAAAAACTATCAAAAATTGTGCTTAAATTTAAAAGACTAAAAGACTAAATAAAATCTCACCATTACTTATCATAAAGAAAACTGGTATTGAGACCAGTGTGTTTGTGTGTGTGTGTGTGTGTATGATATTATATATATAATATGTCTGTAACAGTTCAGTTCAGTTCAGTCGCTCAGTCGTGTCCGACTCTTTGCAACCCCATGAACCGCAGCACGCCAGGCCTCCCTGTCCATCACCAACTCCCGGAGTTCACTCAAACTCATATCCATTGAGTCAGTGATGCCATTCAGCCATCTCATCCTCTGTTGTCCCCTTCTCCTGCTCTCAATCTTTCCCAACATCAGGGTCTTTGTCAGTGAGTCAGCTCTTCACATCAGGTGGCCAAAGTATTGGAGTTTCACCTTCAACACCAGTCCTTCCAAAGAACACCCAGGACTGATCTCCTTTAGGATGGACTGGTTGGATCTTCTTACAGTCTAAGAGACTCTCAAGAATCTTCTCCAACACCACCGTTCAAAAGCATCAATTCTTCATTGCTCAGCTTTCTTTATAGTCCAACTCTCACATCCATACATGACCACTGGAAAAACCATAGCCTTGACTAGACAGATCTTTGTTAACAAAGAAATCCCCCTCCTTTTAAATATGCTGTCTAGGTTGGTCATAACTTTCCTTCCAAGGAGTAAGCGTCTTTTAATTTCATGGGTGCAATTACCATCTGCAGCAATTCTGAAGCCCAGAAAAATAAAGTCAGCCACTGTTTCCCCATCTATTTGCCATGAGTGGTGGGACCGAATGCCATGATCTTAGTTTTCTGAATGTTGAGCTTTAAGCCAACTTTTTCACTCTCCTCTTTCACTTTCATCAAGAGGCTTTTTAGCTCCTCTTCACTTTCTGCCATAAGGGTGGTGTCATCTGCATATCTGAGGTTATTGATATTTCTCCCGGCAATCTTGATTCCAGCTTGTGCTTCCTCCAGCCCAGTGTTTCTCATGGTACTTTATATATATATATGATATGTTAGATATTTATTTTATGTTTATGTGTTTGAATAACACTGCATGTGTGTGGATGTGAGTATAGTTAGAAATTAACATGTTTCTAATGATGGGAAGTGTGGGTGACAGAAAGTTTACAAAATAATTCTATAGGTATAATATTTCTTTATTATGATATTTAAAGTTTGCCTTAAGATGTTTTTAATATGTACTGTCAGTTCTGTTATACCATCCACTGATTTTTTTAGTTTAACATAACTTTTAAAAATCCAAAATTTTCAAAATTAAAATTATCTGTTTTGATTGAATAATTACAGCATCCACTATTTTTTTTTTGCTAAACTTGCCTATTTCATTCACTGTGGTTAGAAACATAGAAAAAGATTACATTGCACATTTTAAATTATATTTCAGTTAAGCTACTGAGAAAAGAATATGGAAACTGGAAAAGAAAACCAAGGTATTAGATACAAATAAGACAGCCTGGCACCACACAGTGCACAGGCCACGGTAGCATTCCTGGTCCTGTAATGCTTTTTCTCTGAATGCTCTGGGCTTTTTCCCCATACAAAGTGTAGCAGAAAGTATGCAGGTGTCTGTAGGCATCCACATCAGCAGCCCTAACTGTAAAAACTAAGAACTGCTGAATTAAGGCTATGGTTTTTCCTGTGGTCATGTATGGATGTGAGAGTTGGACTGTGAAGAAGGCTGAGCGCCGAAGAATGGATGCTTCTGAACTGTGGTGTTGGAGAAGACTCTCGAGAGTCCCTTGGACTGCAAGGAGATCCAACCAGTCCATTCTGAAGGAGATCAGCCCTGGGATTTCTTTGGAAGGAATGATGCTGAAGCTGAAACTCCAGTACTTTGGCCACCTCATGTGAAGAGTTGATTCATTGGAAAAGACTGATGCTGGGAGGGATTGGGGACAGGAGGAGAAGGGGACAACCCAGGATGAGATGGCTGGATGGCATCATGTACACAATGGACGTGAGTCTGAGTGACCTCCAGGAGATGGTGATGGACAGGGAGGCCTGGCGTGCTGCGATTCATGGGGTCGCAAAGAGTCGGACATGACTGAGCAACTGAACTGAACTGAACTGAACTTTCATTAAAACCAAGTGTTACGTGGAACTGGATTCCATTATTCACTGACATCTGAATATTTTTCTGGTTTGTGCATAGACACATCCTCTATGCAAAGTTCTCTCATCCATTTCATCATCCATCAATATAAGTGGATGATACTGAAATGAGGAGAAGGAAATAAGGTTAAAAGTGGTAATTAAAGCATGTTGAAAGAAGCTATACTTTTAAAAAAAAAATATTCTTATTCTTACGGTTTTTGTTGCTTTTATTAAAATGGAATACTTTTTAAAAGGTCCCAGCACTGAGCAGAGGAGCCTGGTGGGCTGCAGTCCATGGGGTCGCTGAGAGTTGGACACAACTGAGCGGCTTCCCTTTCAGTTTTCACTTTCATGCATTGGAGAAGGAAATGGCAACCCACTCCAGTGCTCTTGCCTGGAGAATCCCTGGGGTGGCGGAGCCTGGTGGGCTGCCATCTATGGGGTCGCACAGAGTCGGACATGACTGAAGCGACTTAGCAGCAGCAGCAGCAGCACTGAGCATGACCTCATTTGCCTACCACTTCTATGAAAGATACGTGCTTTTAGTGACTTTTGTATATACAGTAAAGTCTTGTTAACTGTGGTCACAGTCCTGAACAATACAGCTCCACAACATACTCATCTTGCTTAACTGTGTCCCTTGATGAGCATCTGCCTCTTTAATAAAAGAGGTATCTGTCTGTGCACAAATACAGACAGAATGCCTGTTTCCCTCTAAAATTCTCTATTAAGAGGACAGATGTTAAAACAGAAATCATCATCTAAGCAGAAAGTGTGTGTGTGCTTGTGTGTATATTTAACTCTGGATTGATAGAAAAAAAAAACTTCTTTGAAATGACATAGATTTAACTCTGGATTGATAGGAAAGAACCTTTTTTTTTAATAAAATGACATATAATTGACATATATTATACTAGTTTCATGTGTAGAGTATGATGAGTCAACATGTATATATGCTGTGACGTGACCACCACAGTAAGTCTAGCTAACACCCATCACCATATGTAAGTAAAGACCATTTTTTCATGTGATGAGGACTCTTCAGATCTAATTTTCTATTATAGATGCAGTGGTATGAACTATAGTGTGTTGTGTTTCACATCCCTATGGTTTGCTTGTAACTGGAACTTAGTACCTTTTGACACCCTTTACCCATTTTCCCTACCCTCATCTCTGGCAACCACCAGTCTGTTCTCTGTCTGGCTTTGTTGTTTAAGATTCCACATGTAAGTGATATATGGTATTTGTCTTTCTCTTTCTGACTTATTTCATGTGTCATAACGCCCCTGAGGTCTATCCATGGTATTGTAAATGGCAAGATTTCATTTTTTATGTGAAGGTAATATTCCCTGTGTGCGTCTGTGTGTCACATTTTTATCCATTCCTGCACTGATGGGCACTTAGGTTGTTTCCATATCTTGGCTATTGTAAATAATGCTGCAATGCACATGAGGGTGCATGTAGGTTTGGGGGTTAGTTTTTTCTTTGTTTTTTTTTTTTTGTTTTCCCTTCAGATAAATACTCATAAGTGGAATTGCTGGATCCATATGATAACTCTGCTTTAATTTTTTGAGGAACTGTCATACTGTCTTCCATAGCAGCTGTGAAAGTGAAAGTGAAGTCACTCAGTCATGTCCGACTCTTTGCAATCCCATGGACAATAGCCCACCAGGCTCCTCTGTCCATGGGATTCTCCAGGCACGAATACTGGAGTGGGTTGCCATTTCCTTCTCCAGGGGATCTTCCCGACCCAGGGATCGAACCCAGGTCTTCCGCATTGCAAGCAGATGCTTTAACCTCTGAGCCACCAGGGAAGCCCGCATAGCAGCTGTACCAACTTATATTTACACAGACAGGGCACAAAGGTTGCCTTTCTTCCACATTCTCAACAGTGTTTTTCATTTCTTACCTTTCGACAACCAGTATCACAGGTATGGCGTGATTTCTCTTTGTGGTTTTGGTTTGCATTTCCCTAATGATTAGGGATGTTGAGCATGTCTTCTTTGAGAAAATGTTTATTCAGATTCTGTATTTTGTGATTGGATTGCTTTCCTGCTATTGAGCTGTATGAATTATTTCTATATTTTAGATATTAAGCCCAATCACCTATACGATTTGTAAACATTTTCCCAGTTCAGTAGCTTGCTTGTTCAGTTTGTTGATGGTTTCCTTTTCTGTCCAGAAGCTTTTCTTTTTGGTTTGACATAGTCCTATTGATTATTTTTGCTTTTCTTGCCTTTGATTTGGTGTCAGATCCACAAAGTCATCCCCATGACTAATGCCAAGGAACTGACCACCTGTTTTCTTCTATGAATTTTAGTGTTTTGGTTGCTTTTTGAAAATTTTATTTATTTTTTAATTGAAGGGTAATTGTTTTACAGAATTTTGTTGCTTTCTGCCAAACCTTAACATAAATCAGCCATAGGTATACATATGTTTCCTCCCTCTTGAACCTCCCTCCCGTCCCCCTCCCNTTCCATGTTACTCTCTCCATACATCTCACCCTCTCCTCCCCTTTCCCCATGTTCATAAGTCTGTTTTCTATGTCTGTTTATCCATTCAAGTCTTTTAATCTATTTTTGAGTTAATTGTTATATCTAGTGTAAGATGGGAGTCTAGTTTTATTCTTTGTACACGGCTGTCTTATTTTCCCAACACCATTTACTGAAGAGGTCATTCTTTCCTCCCTGGATATTCTTGAGTCTCCTGTCATAAACTAATTGACCATATATGCGTCAGTTTATTTCTGGGCTCTGTATCTTATTCCATTGATCTGTGTGCCTTTTTTGACTACTTGAGCCTTATAATACAGTTTGAAATCAGGGGGCATGGGACCTCTAGCTTTGTCCTTCTTTTTCAATATTGCTTTGGCTATTTGGGGTCTTTTGTGGTTGCATAACATTTTAGAATTGTTTATTCCATATCTGTAAAAAACACCATTGAACTTTTGAGAGGAGTTGTACTGAACTCACTGATTGCTTTGGGATGCATGGACAGTTTAGCCATATTGATTCTTGCTGCTGCTGCTGCTGCTGCTGCTGCTAAGTCACTTCAGTCGTGTCCAACTCTGTGTGACCCCATAGATGGCAACCCACCAGTCTTCCCCCATCCCTGAGATTCTCCAGGCAAGAACACTGGAGTGGGTTGCCATTTTCCTCTCCAATGCATAAAAGTGAAAAGTGAAAGTGAAGTTGCTTAGTTGTGTCTGACCCTCAGTGGCGCCATGGACTGCAGCCTTCCAGGCTCCTCCATCCATGGGATTTTCCAGGCAAGAGTACTGGAGTGGGGTGCCATTGCCTTCTCCGATATTGACTCTTAGACTACATAAATGAGGGTGGACCATCTACACTAATTTGTGTCAGCTGAGTGGTGGTCTCCTGAGGAAAAAACTCTGATTCTTACTCAGGAACTCCCTGAGACCCAGGAACTGAGCTTACAAAGTTAGGCAAACAAAAACCCCTTGTTTGGGTCACAGCCACAGAAACCAGGTCAGCAGCCATAAAGCTGAGTGTGCCTTCCACATGCAGAAGCTCCCATCTGGGAGAGAGTGGTGCTCTGGGCCGCACCCGGGGGCAGGGGGTGGAGTGGGGACACAGACAACAAGAAACGACAGCAACACACACTGCCCCCGGGTTTTAGCAAGGCAGAGTGCGGGGGCGGCCAGGTGGCCCCTGCAGCCTCCACAGCCAGAGGCTGTCCCGGCAGGTCCCTGCCCTCAAGCCAGGGCCTCAGGATCAGCAAGTCTCTCTCACAGTCAGGGCGCTCCGCAGAGGGGCCGCACCTGCCCCACGGGTGAATCTGCGCGTGTGCCCTGTAAGACCACATCTCAGTCCACCAAAGCCCTAAATACTGTAGGCAAGGGCCCCGCTGGTCTTCCAGCCAGATGTCTCAGGGCTCATCTCCCTGGGGCCAGACTTAAAGGTCAGGGTGCCCAGTATGAGGAGGAACCTTTCGTTCCAGGGGAGCGGCCCCAGGTTCTGAGTTCCCTCCGGATAGTGCCTGGGCAACCTGGAGGCAGGTCTGTGGTGAGACTGTATCTCGGGTTTCCTTTTCCCTTCCAGGTGCTTTTGTCCTTATTGGCAAACCTGGTGTGGAGGGGTTGCTCTGCCTGAGAAAACTGTCCCCTGGGTGGCTGTATATTTGCCACATCTGCTGGAGGAGGTGAGCTCAGGACCTTCCTGTGTCCCTGCCAGGAACACTCAGTAGAGTCTTAACCTCTGAAGTCCGGTCTGACACCCAACCCTTCCCTTCTTTTCTCACCAGAGCATCTTCTGGTGAGGGAAGGGGCAGAGGAGAGATCAACCGCAGGTATTTTTCTGAGCAGGACCCTGCAAACCAAGTGCTGAGACTCACAGTTGATGTCAATTGGCAGGGACCGGGCAGTCTGTCTGTTCTGAGGTATTGTGTGTGTATTAGTTACTTAGTCATATCTGACTCTTTGCAACCCCATGGACTATAGTCCACCAAGCTGCTCTGTCCATGGGGATTATCCAGGCAAGTACACTGGAGTGGGTTGCCATGCCCTCCTCCAGGGGATCTTTCCAACGCAAGGATTGAACCCAGGTCTCCTGCATTGCAGGCAGATTTTTTATCATCTGAGCCAAAAGAGAAGACCCTCTGATTTGTTGGTCTCAACATAAGAAAATGGAAAAAAAATTTGTGTTATTTTGTCTTTAAAAGGAAGGGTATCTTATCTGAACACAGTTTGTGTAACTAAAACATATAACTTCCCTATTAGAGTATATTTTGTTGAATGCTTTTATTTATTTTACAATTAGAGCAAAGCTTTATTACACTGGTTTGTTGGAAATCAGCTCTGAGAAAATTTTGTTTGGGGTCAGTTTCTGGGGGATATTGTAGATTCTAAACATATCTACAAAGGCAGTGATGGAGTATTAAAAAGTCACTGCTACGCTAGTGAGGATAGCAAGTTATACATGTTCTATGAGATGATGGTTTCAGAGAAAGGGCCAAGATTTGATATAAACTTGTGCCTAAGAGAAGCAATATGTTATTTTAAGGTTTAATATAGATTTACAACCTAATTAAATTCAGAAGAAAATAAGTTTAAATGCATACAAGTAAACTGGTTCACTTCTTAGTAGCTTTATTAATAACCTAAAATGTACTGGCAAAAATTTCCAGTACAATATTATATTACTTATAGGCATTAACTAACCATAGTGCTAATTACCAAGGGGAAAATCTTACTTGTTATATGATTGCTGCAATAAAGTTTTTCTCTCTGTCACCTCTCCTTAGATATATCATGAAAGCCTAGAAACCTAAGGAAGGTTTACCACTAATTTTAGCTAAACCTCTTTGTCCCTTTCAAAGCATCACCCACTCATGTTTATTTAAGAAGACATTAACAAAGTTGAGATTTTCATAATGAATTCTAAGCTCTGGGTACATTTTGCATTTTGAGTTTTAAATAAACAGTTCTCTTAAATGTCAAAGGTTTTTAAAAATATAGGAATAAGCAGAGGACAAGCCCCTCTCATTTCTTTGGCTCTTTCCTAAAATGTCAGACTTACCACTTTACTCATTTAAGATATTCTGCGGAAGTGTTTGTTTAAATCCATATTTTTCAAACCTGACCACTCATTGGATTGTGGCCCTTTTAAAAATTAAAGCTATCCATGCCTGACTCCATTCTTATGAATTAGAATTAACTTGTTTAACAAACTTGTTTTGGGGAAGTTCAAGAACAGTCATGCCATGAATTGGCTTAACCCACCGTCCCACATGTAAGACACACCTCCTGAAAAGGTTCTACAGCCAGTCTTTTTACCTTAGACAGATGATTTTCTTTTCTTTAGAAACTGCAGAATGAAAAGGTGAGATGCCAGAAAGCTTTCCTGCGGATTCATTTGGAGAGAATGGTAGGGAATTAGAGGCGGGGCTCAGCTCCTGATCTCAAACTGAGGGTGTGAGGTTCCCGCCCAAGCTGAAGGCAGGGTTATCTTTAAGGCAATCTCCTATTTTCTTTTGCTTCCTTTTTAATGCAAAGGAAGATACGGTTTTGATTTTCAAAGATCTTAGGGAAAGGAAAATGGAAACAAAGGGAACCACAGAATCCAACTATAGCTACAGAACATAAAAAGAATTAAGAGGTTGAAATGAGGAAGGTTGGATGTAGAGGTGGGGCGGGCAATGAGAAGAGCCCTACATACTGTTCCGTTCCTGCAGCCCTGGCCTTGTCAGTGAGGTTCACCGTCAATGCAGAGTCTGTCTCGATGCTCAAATCCAGGATCACATCTTTGAAACAAGGGTCATTTTATGGCTGGTGTACTGAAGAGAACACTAGGAAGAGTCTCAGACACAGACAGCTGTAGACAATGGTTCAGCTGTACCTTGGTCTCCTCTTGTTTTGTAGCAAAGGATGGAAAACAGGACAGAAAACCTTGCCCCAAGGAAGAGCACCTCTGGGATTCTCAGGTTCTGTTGCTCGGGCAAACGTGCACACGAGCCCTACAGATGCAACTTCCCAGCTGTTTCACCACAAGAGGAACAAACATAGACACGTGAGTGTCCTGCTCTGCCTCCCTGAACTGACATTTCTGAAGGTATTTGGTTTGTATTCACTGCGTAATAAGACCTTTTTATGTAGGGTCTTAATACTAAGTCGAGGGACAGTGGCAGATGTTAACCTTATGAAATCAGCCAGGCCTCACAATTACAGTTCAGCTTGCTGCAGTTTAATGAGCACTGTGGCTAGCTAAGAGCCTACAGACTAGATCGTATTCCACCAAACATTTATACTGACATTTACATGTTCTTAAGGAGTCCTCAGAAAGCCTGCCCAACAAACTTAGAAGAATGTTACTCATATTTGGTGGACTTTAATGTTAATTGCTTTTGTAAAGAAAATAGAACACAATGAACCAATAAGTTATAAAGGTGGTAGATGCTCAATTGTAACTTTAAGTGCAGACATAATTAATTTCATGTTACTAGAATTCGCTATTTTGTGAAACCGAAAACTGCTTTTAAATTTCCTATTCCAATGAGAACATACCACTAACTATTAAGAAAAAAAAAATTCTTTTTAAGTACATACATGTTTTACTTTCTGCTTTCTGATGTCCTGGACAATTGTATAAATATTCTGAATGCACAGAGTGGGATAAATATTTTCTTTTAAAAATTTATAGTAAAGTGTCTTGTGAGAAAGAGGAAAAAACAGCATTATTTTCCTCCTAGTCATTAGACTCATACGTTTGGATTTTCATGATTGTTACAAAGTATAATAATGAATTTGTCTAAAAGGCACCTGTGCGGTAGGTAAAGACCTCAGTTATCGCCTCTCCTGCTATCTGAACAGAAAAAGAGATGAAACAAGATTTAGTGAGTGTCATACTGATTAATGTGAAAAACGTAACTTTTAAAACACTTATTTGCAAACTGAAGGTACTACTAAATAGCCTGAACCATAGTAAATGATTATCATTTTAGTCTGGTTCTGACTGAAACAGGTAAAATTAATGCATCACACTGGAGGGGCTGTGGAGCAGAGGAAGAAAGCGGGTTTAGCTGCATTTCCTCTCCCCCCGCCATCCCCTTATAACCTCAGCACAGCCTTTTTAGAGGAAAACCAGTTCTGGAGGCTGTGCCAGCAGAGGGAATTAGGGTGTCATACAGTATATGACACTTCGGAAAATACACATGTACGTACAATTTTTAAAATATGTTGCTATTGGTAAGAGACTGGCATTTCCCACACAGGAGATTTCAGCAAAAATAGGTAATTACTTCTGAAAATGTTTGGCATCCAATATGTGCGTCTTCTGTACACACTTCTTTTGTGCTGACTAAGTCTTAGGGTAAGGAAAAAGAAGGTCAAATTTATTCAAGTTTTATATTTTTTCTTCTAACATTAATTTTACTTTTACTATTTAGATCTCTCACTTAGAACCAATTAGTTCTAAATGGGTTTAGATCTGTTACTGTTGTGTCCTGACCCAATTTGCCTCATTTGAGAAAGCTTTACTCAGTGCTTCTGCTAGGCCACCTGGTGTGCACAAGGGAAAAATTCAAATAAAAATGAGGTATGGTCCAGGTAGGTGTAAGGAACTTGGGCCACTAGAGGAGAAATACTGACCACCATCCACAAAGTCACAAAGAACAGGAGGCTGCCTTGCTCTCCTCACAATCTAAACAGACACGGTGTCCAAAATTAGTTTTACTTTGTAAGAGTATTTTTGAAAACTGAAAACCCAGTTTTAAAATGATTACAGACTTTACAGTGAAGATGACCTTGGAAACAAATAGAATCCTGGCTAAACTGGGATGTTTATCCTATTATAATCCAAGCTGATCAACGAGAAAGAGCTGACTGATAACGCCCACTCAGAAGGGCATCAGCTGTCCTTCACTGACTGAACCTGAGCCTTAGTGCCTAGAAGCGGGACTGCACACTGGCTATAAGAGGTAACATACACACAGAGAGAAGGCTGGACAGATGCACGTTTTATCCTGTGCTCATCTCCATGTGTCCACTGAAACCAGTAATGGACAGAGTGGTTACTGAGAGACACTTTCTATAGTTTTCAAAATGAGTATTTTCTCTCCAATGTCTATAAATTGAAGGGAAGCTGACGACACTGGGCTAGGTCAGTGATGCCTTATTGCAGCACCCATGAGGGTGCTGGAGGGTGCATGAGGGTGCAGCACCCATGAGGTGGTGCCAGCCTGGAGCCCTGTGAACTCCCAAACCTGGTCTCTGCAAAGGACTCCAGGTAGGATACGTTTGTTTGGCTTTTCCAGGAAAAATGGTATTATTAGGAAAGAGGAAGAAGAGGGGAGTAATATCTACCAAACATTTACAGGCATCCAGACTGAAGCTCAGTGATGCATAAAATCAAGTGGAATACAGATTTAAACTCCAGCACCGAGCCTCATTCACGTTTTTATCTCACTGACTTAATAATTATAGTCTGCTTATATCCAACACTTAAAATAACAGAAATGCATTTTCTCTATACGTCAGAATTAAGAATCTAGTAGAATATAACCTTTATTTTTCTCTAAAGTATAATATCTCTAATAGAATAAATGAAAACAGAGTAAGTAGAGTAACATAATTATTACATGGAAGGTCATCAGAAGTACTGTATTCTAGTATATTCCAGATTAGCATAAAACATGAATTATATTAGTAGTTGTAGGTTATTTAATTTGATAGATGATCATATGTACTAATAACTGCAGACATTTTTCCTATATTTACTCTTTTTTCTTTACTAAATCATCATGTGAAATATGGCTATTATCTTGTATAGTGGAGACACCCAGAGAATATTGCCTGAATTCTAACTTGCATAGGAGCTTCGTGACCTGTGATTTAAAGAGCTGGCAAACTTCAGTTAATACCAGTGCTGGTCACTATTCATATATTAACTTAGTCACCTTCANGAGCTGACTGATAACGCCCACTCAGAAGGGCATCAGCTGTCCTTCACTGACTGAACCTGAGCCTTAGTGCCTAGAAGCGGGACTGCACACTGGCTATAAGAGGTAACATACACACAGAGAGAAGGCTGGACAGATGCACGTTTTATCCTGTGCTCATCTCCATGTGTCCACTGAAACCAGTAATGGACAGAGTGGTTACTGAGAGACACTTTCTATAGTTTTCAAAATGAGTATTTTCTCTCCAATGTCTATAAATTGAAGGGAAGCTGACGACACTGGGCTAGGTCAGTGATGCCTTATTGCAGCACCCATGAGGGTGCTGGAGGGTGCATGAGGGTGCAGCACCCATGAGGTGGTGCCAGCCTGGAGCCCTGTGAACTCCCAAACCTGGTCTCTGCAAAGGACTCCAGGTAGGATACGTTTGTTTGGCTTTTCCAAGAAAAATGGTATTATTAGGAAAGAGGAAGAAGAGGGGAGTAATATCTACCAAACATTTACAGGCATCCAGACTGAAGCTCAGTGATGCATAAAATCAAGTGGAATATAGATTTAAACTCCAGCACTGAGCCTCATTCACGTTTTTATCTCACTGACTTAATAATTATAGTCTGCTTATATCCAACACTTAAAATAACAGAAATGCGTTTTCTCTATATGTCAGAATTAAGAATCTAGTAGAATATAACCTTTATTTTTCTCTAAAGTATAATATCTCTAATAGAATAAATGAAAACAAAGTAGAGTAACATAATTATTACATGGAAGGTCATCAGAAGTACTGTATTCTAGTGTATTCCAGATTAGCATAAAACATGAGTTATATTAGTAGTTGTAGGTTATTTAATTTGATAGATGTTCATATGTACTAATAACTGCAGACATTTTTCCTATATTTACTCTTTTTTCTTTACTAAATCATCATGTGAAATATGGCTATTATCTTGTATAGTGGAGACACCCAGAGAATATTGCCTGAATTCTAACTTGCATAGGAGCTTCGTGACCTGTGATTTAAAGAGCTGGCAAACTTCAGTTAATACCAGTGCTGGTCACTATTCATATATTAACTTAGTCACCTTCACACTTCACATTGTCCCAATTCTAAAACTGCCAACTGTAAAACCCAGGTGTTAATTATAAAACGGTTGCTAAGAGCCTTCTCCAGTGAATTCCAAATATATTCTGAAAATTTCATAAGATCTCATATGGAAAATTTTCCAAAGTGTCAGGTGTATGAAATGTTCAATGAAAACGAGTTAGTGATTCCTGGTAACAGTGGGTTAGTAAAAGTAAGATTCCAAATGTGCCTTGACTTCCATGTAAAACAATTCAGCCATCCAGTCAATAAACGCATGTGTACAGAGTTTTACTTCCTGGGGAAATTATAATTACAGAACACATAACTTTCCTTCCTAGTTCGAGAGAAAAAAGGTGTGGTAAACTTCTTTAAATCATTGATGTTTGTGGGAAGAAAGTGCCCAAGTTTATACAAAGGTTTACATAAAGCCACGTAGTCAAAACTGAGTATGTGAAATGCGATTGGCAGGAGGTTGGCTTTGATTTGAGGACCTTGAAGACCCCTGTGCCCTGGCCCAGAGGTGAGAATACTAAGTGAGGGGCCAGGAGGGTTTGGTTGCAGAAAGTGGGAGGGTCTGGTGAGGAATAAGCAGAGTGGCTGCTACTGACCTGTCTCTTTCCCTTGAGGCACTGACTGGAGCCAGTGTGGGCCTGGACCCCCAGCACTGGGGTCAGTTTGTGGGTTCTAAGCTGTGGGTTCTATGCAGGCTGCTTCCTTTGATTATCTGGAATGGTAGGAGCTGGGGTGGGGTGGTTCTTTTTGAGTCAAGGGCAGGAGCTGACACTTAACAACAATTAAAGACTTAAACGTATGTGTTATCGTTTCCACCTCAATAGTCTGCTTGGATCACAGAATCCAAGGGGACTGCCCTTGCTACCAGCAGGACACTGTGGGTACATCCAGGCATCTTCATGAGTCAGAGTTACCCAATATACCTTTGTTTTAACACAAAGTAAGATTCCTCATGAGAGAAGTGCGTTATTAAATGTGACAACAGTATATCTGCATATTTAATATTCTACCATTCTCTAACAGAGTAATATTTTTCTTGCTTCATAAAAGTAGTATTCTTGTCCAGGGAGTAAGAATAAGCTAGAATGGAATTTTCCATAAATGATGAAATTATTTTTATTCTACTGTAGTAAATATTGAACCAACATTCTGACAGAGTAAATTAATCTCCTAAGATGCATAAATTGTTGAGAGCTTATTGATTCACTGAGAAATAGTTATCTTTGGGAGAATAAACCAACCCAATTTAGTTTCTGAGCGACAGACGGTATACAGGAACCCAATACAAAAAGTACTGTTTTGATGGAAATAGTTTTGCCTTTTTGGAAAAAAACACTTAAATCTTTGTTCTAGACAAAAAACTGGAGACATGTAGATGTATAAATAACATGTAAATGCAGCTAAGCTGTATATCTGGTTTTCTTTACAAAACATGGGTTTACAAGCTATTTTAAATTTTAAATTGTTTTAAACTTCAAAGAGTTCTACCACCAGTCATTTAAATACGCAGACAATAAAATGAATGCAATTATACATATAGAAGAAAACAACAGAAAGCAGATTCTTAAATATTGATAGCCCTTTCAGAATGATAACATAATTTTAATGCTTTTGAAAATATTTTTCAATGTGAGTAATTATGCTTTAGCAATTGTATAAGAAAAAAACTATTTTGACAAATGATAAGAAGACATAATATGTATATGACTAACAGGGGTAAAAAAGCACATTGTAAAACAAAATATTCAATATATTCCATAAGATTTCAATTTTGTCCATGTTTGCATCTGTGCTGGGCAGGGGTGAGAAAGGATGGTGTTTATGTTTATTTGTGAGTATATATGTATAAAAATGGAAAAAAGAAAACAAAAACATAGATCACAATACTGCCAATCAAGGTGTAATTTTAATTTTTTTCTTTGTGTTTCCAGTTGTTTCAAGGAATCTCTAATATTACTTTTATAATATAAATGCCATTGACATAGTTTTAAAGCAATATATAGTTTAGTTAAACATTGAGAATGAATCTGTCTTGCTAAATTACTAAGTCCCCAGATTACTGTAATTAGATCTGATGAAAATGTCCTCAGTTCAGTTCAGTTCAGTCCCTCAGTCATGTCCGACTTCTTTGCAACCCCATGGACTACAGCACTCCAGGCTTCCCTGTCCATCACCAACTCCTGGAGCTTACTCAGACTCATGTCCATTGAGCTGGTGATGCTATTCAACCATCTCATCCTCTGTCCCACTTCATCTAAAATTCTTCTTCCATCTTGTGTAATGAATATTGATAACTGTGACATCACCTGATGGTCAACACCGAAATCAGACTGATTATATTATTTGCAAACAAAGATGGAGAAGCTCTATACAGTCAACAAAAACAAGACCAGGAGCTGACTGTGGCTCAGATCATGAACTCAACTCCTTATTACCAAATTCAGACTTAAATTGAAGAAAGTAGGGAAAACCACTAGACCATTCAGGACCATTTAGGTATGACCTAAATCAAATCCCTTATGATTATACAGTGGAAGTGAGAAATAGATTTAAGGGCCTAGATCTGATAGATAGAGTGCCTGATGAACTATGGAATGAGGTTCGTGACACTGTACAGGAGACAGGGATCAAGACCATCTTCATGGAAAAGAAATGCAAAAAAGCAAAATGGCTGTCTGGGGAAGCCTTACAAATAGCTGTGAAAAGAAGAGAAGCGAAAAGCCAAAGAGAAATGGAAAGATATAAGCATCTGAATGCAGAGTTCCAAAGAATAGCAGGAAGAGAAAAGCCTTCTTCAGCGATCAATGCAAAGAAATAGAGGAAAACAATAGAATGGGAAAGACGAGAGATCTCTTCAAGAAAATTAGAGATGCCAAGGGAACATTTCTGCACTCAATATGCCAGCAAATTTGGAAAACTCAGCAGTGGCCACAGCACTGGAAAAGGTCAGTTTTCATTCCAATCCCAAAGAAAGGCAATGCAAAAGAATGCTCCAACTACTGCACAATTGCACACATCTCACATGCTAGTAAAGTAATGCTCAAAATTCTCCAAGCCAGGCTTCAGCAATAAGTGAACCGTGAACTTCCTGATGTTCAAGCTGGTTTTAGAAAAGGCAGAGGAACCAGAGATCAAATTGCCAGCATCCACTGGATCCTCGAAAAAGCAAGAGAGTTCCAGAAAAACATCTCTTTCTGCTTTATTGACTATGCCAAAGCCTTTGACTGTGTGGATCACAATAAACTGTGGAAAATTCTGAAAGAGATGGGAATACCAGACCACCTGACCTGCCTCTTGAGAAATCTGTATGCAGGTCAGGAAGCAACAGTTAGAACTGGACATGGAACAACAGACTGGTTCCAAATAGGAAAAGGAGTACATCAAGGCTGTATATTGTCACCCTGCTTATTTAACTTCTATGCAGAGTACATCATGAGAAACGCTGGACTGGAAGAAACACAA
>SJYQ01035785.1:322413-365571 GCA_006410935.1 Redunca redunca
TGAACTGTGGTGTTGGAGAAGACTCTTGAGAGTCCCTTGGACTGCAAGGAGATCCAACCAGTCCATTCTGAAGGAGATCAGCCCTGGGATTTCTTTGGAAGGACTGATGCTGAAGCTGAAGCTCCAGTACTTTGGCCACCTCATGTGAAGAGTTGACTCATTGGAAAAGACTCTGATGCTGGGAGGGATTGGGGGCATGAGGAGAAGGGGACCACAGAGGATGAGATGGCTGGATGGCATCACTGACTCAAAGGACGCGAGTCTGAGTGAACTCCGGGAGTTGGTGATGGACAGGGAGGCCTGGTGTGCTGCGATTCATGGGGTTGCAAAGAGTCAGACACGACTGAGTGACTGAACTGAACTGAACTGTTGTCAAGTAATATTAAAAAGTTTAAAATGTATGAATATTTCTGCCCATAAAATTATAAAAATTGTTTCATTTCCTAGCAAATGTGTAATTGAAATATCTGATAGAAAGGAGGTTTGATTTAAATGTACATGATTTTAATGTGCTCTCCCTCCAAACAGTGGGCTTCCATGTATATTTTTTTTTGGCTACTAAATTCTGTTTATTAGTATAAAAAATATTTGGCAATGCATACAGAAAAGATTTCCCTGATGGCTCAGATGGTAAAACATCTGCCTACAGTGAGGGAGACCTGGGTTGGATCCCTGGGTAAGGAAGATCCTCTGGAGAAGGAAATGGTAACCCACTCCAGTACTCTTACCTGAAAAATCCCATGGACAGAGGAGCGTAGTAGGCTACAGTCCATGGGGATGCAAAGAGTCAGACACGACTGAGCTACTTCACTTTTAAAGAAAAGACAGTTAAAAAGAAAAACCTAAACCCTTGAATAACAAACATGAAGATCTGGCTTAGAACTTAATAAGATTTTTTTTTCCAAATATTGTTTTTTCTATGGCATACCTAAATCTTTTGTACAGCAGTATGCATGTACACAATTCTGCGTCAAAACTCATAGCAAGGGAATCTTATAAACAAAGAAAAGGGTAAATTTAACCAAACTCTAAACAAAACATGTTTTGCACAGAGCAATAGAGCAAATGCAAAGACCAAAAGCTGCTAATGATAGAATGGCACCAGGTAACCTCAAACATGTTATTTTCTCATTTGTTTTCATAATTTTTCTAAGCAATGCATTCAAGTTGTTTAATGAGACAATGAAATTCAAAGTGAAATCACCCATAATTTAGAGTAATAGAGGAATTGATTACATTTGTCTTCCCCTAGCCTCTCAAAACTATGACTTCACTGTGTACCAAAATGAACTTAACAGCCTAGACATATCCTTAGTAAAATGCCAGTAAAATTATCATAATATATTGACTTCAGTGTGTCCTTGACAGTGGTATTTCTACACTTGATCTTAGCCAAAGGCCAAGAAGCAATAACAGTGGCATTTCTAACTAAAGGACTGAAACTATACCATAATGATAACCTGGTTTGGTTTTCTTAAACAGTCACGTCCATTTGTAGGATATTATTTTTACTGTAGCTAAGCAACGCCCTTACTGTCATAAATTCCCCCAAGTGCATCTCAAATCTCATTTAGTGTTTGAACAATAAAAACAGGACGTCATGTAGGCATTGGAATTTAGCATATGCATTGTTTTAAGACCATAAGAATTAAAAGGGGACCTGCAAGACATACAGTGGAAAAAGTTAAACTGATCTAATCAGTAAGAAGGATAGTCAGATTAATGTTGCATGAGGGGTAACAAGCACAGCCACCTCACCATTAGATAGATTTGAACACCGTTTTAAGTTTGCATACACTGTGTGTCTCTAGGTCAAATGTTATGGTCCCTAATACTCCACTGCTACCCAGGGTGTGTCTACTCACCTAGTGAAAGCTGACTGACTGGGCCACTTGAGGAATTGAGTATGTTTGTAATATGCTGTTTATCTTTGAGTGGTACTTTTCAAATTTAACAACAAGGACTTTATAGTCTCTCTTTTTGCAAAAATGTTTCTGTTGTCTACAGGAAGGCAAGAGTCTCTTGTCTTGGCTGCCATCTGCCTGGAAACAGACCTGCTCCATTTGGATTTTGGGTAAGAATTCATATTAAAACATTGATGCTAAATGCATAAAAAATTTAGGTAAAGATTACTAATTTACTTTAAAAACATTTACAGCTAAGTTCTGCACTAAAAGTAATTTAGGGAATTTTAATACTTGCTCCTGCTTTATAAATTATATGGCAGACTATTTTATTTTTTTGATAACTGCAGAACTATAATTAGATAAAGTACTCTGGGAACTGAAAAACTCCATGTGTCTTGGCAGTTCCTCACTAATGGTTTTTGGCAAATTATCAGTGGGTGCTAAAAATGTATGTAGGTGAAGATATTATGGGAATAGAAATATTTGTGTAGACTCAAAATCTCAACAGATTACTTGTTAGTTATGGAAAGGCAAATAAGTGGCCTTTCAGTTGAAATGTCAAGTTCCGAGTTATTCTCACAGGTGACAAATCCGGTGCTTCCTGCAATGATGGGCTGAGTAGAATGGCGACGCCAGTGCTGAGCATTTTGGCACTTCCCAGCCCCCAGATATCCTGATTTAGATAATTAATTAGATGATGGTTATGAAATACAAATCCTTGTTTTCTCTCTTTAACATTTCAGGAAAATAGGACAAATGATTAAGTAAATTTGATAAAACATTACTTGGTCAGTCCTGGGGAAGGATACATGGACATATGCAACACTTGTAAGCCTGAAATAAGTTCAAGATGAAAATGTGCATCAAATTGCTCTATAGTTGCTGTAGTTGTTGTTACTATTTCTTTCAGAGAGAAGCCAAATGGGGAAAAAACAAATCCGTGCCCTGGAGAGTTAACGCCTTTTCTGTTGAAGTATAGCTTCTAACAAACAGGATTGGATGTCTTGGGTTGGGCAAGAAGTTTGTCCAATAAGATGGTACAGAAAAGCCCAAAAGAACGTCTTGGCCACCTCAGTGTTTATGTCTGCAGACTGACAGCTGAGTGAGGGCTCCTGTTCTGTAGTCAATGGATGCAAAAGCCTTTCTGTTTTCTGAGTAGTTTTTTTTTACCCCTGGTAACTTACACTATCGTCAGATCACTTTAACTTTTATATCAGGCAGAGTCTGAATTTTAATCAGAGCACATATATTCAAGCAAGTGAAAACATGCCAAGTTTGAAATATTTTGTGTGTGAATTCCCATGAATGTCAACAGATTCACTGTAAGATTTTTCCTATAAAACTGGTGGGTTTTTGGAGGGAGTGTTAAATAAATCTATATTAAAAGTGCTTTAGGGCATTTGTATCTGAGATGCAATATCAAGATGATATACTCTGTTTACTGTTGATTATTTTCCCCAAATTTGATTAAAAACAACTTTCTCCAAATTGTCTACGTCTTTGACAGTCGGTCTGGATTCAAGTTTTCCCCACACCCTGATTTTCACTTTCTTACTTCGCAACATTATTATGCTAACAAAAAAAAAAAGCATAGTAATTCTAGTGTCACCTTTACACACAGATCAAATCTGAAGGGTGAACTTTCCAGGATGTTTGAAAGCTCCACACTCCCTCATTACCAAATGTCTAATTTGAGTCTCAGAAAACACGAAGCAGCTTGTTTAAACCAGCTAAACTAAATGTTTACAAATGATAGCCAATGTGAAGAAAAATCTTCACCAATCTGACTATGATAAAAGGCCAAAAGCTAACTACTTGGTTTAGGGAATTGCATTTACTGATAAAAGATGAATATAATCAGAAATGTGTGTGTGCTCAGTTCTAAGTTGTGTCTGACTCTTTGCAACCAGATGAAGCACAGACCGCCAGGCTCCTCTGTTCATGGGATTTTCCAGGCAAGAATACTGGAGTGGGAGGCCATTTCCTACTCCAGCAGATCTTCCTGACCCAGGAATCGAACCTGCATTTCTGTGTCTCCTGCACTGGCAGGCAGATTCTTTGCCACTGAGCCACCTGGGAAGCCCATAATCAGAAAAATAACCTCTGTATCATATGGGTAAATAGATATGATCTCTAGGTCCCTAAGAAGTTAACTACACTTAAAAACAGTATATTAATGTTAATGTTTACAAATCCAAGCAGTGTAAATTAAAGATACTTTCTTTAGTAGAAGTGATATATTCTGAATGACTTAGTCTAAAAGCTGAGTATTTTCAATTATTTTCATAGTCTATATCTTCTACACACTATCTGTACTGCAGACTTCAATGATAGCAAAAGGCAGTGATCGGAGAACTTTGAGACATAAAGCAAGTTATAAGACAACTCTTCAAAGAATTAAAAATGAATGTCACCATTAGGCAAAGTAATACACCAGCTAGTGCACAGTATTAACAGGGCCTGATATATTACCTTACTTGGGTGAAATGACCAGAAGCCCCATCTCTTATCAGCACTCATTGCTGATTTCCTATCCTTATGCTTCTAAGAGATGAAGAAACAAGAAATGGTTTGGAATGGGAGACACAAAGTAGTTAAGGAGTAATTTTCATCTTCACCAGCCAACATCCATGTGAAGTAGAAAAGGTAAATATTGATTTAATCAATAGCTATTTCAGACATACTGCTGCTAAACCTAAGAATGGCCACACAGGTTATAGCTCCTACTACAGCTATGATGATCACTTTTACTAATAACTCAACTGTGTTGAAAGACTGCTGTGCTGCAGACACTTTATAACACTTTTGCTCATAAAGTGCTATGAGGCAGGTGCTCTTCTCACCTTTGTTTCAGTACTAATGCCAACACTGATTGCAATCTGTGGCAGACCACAGCAAGTACTAAGTGCTCGCATGCCATTATCTTAATGCATCCCAGCAGAACTCTTTGAAATAGAATTCTAACAGAGAATACATATGAGAGGTTTGGCAGTTTTGCTAAATGCACCTGGGTGCCACTCATGATGATGGTGAGTCATCAGGTACCTTGCGGTGTTCATGGTCAAGAGCACAGTTGAAGGGTCTCGTCCCTTCCGTGTGGACGCTGATGGGATTCTCTCTTTTCTCATTCAATTATCTCATGGTTTTGTCAAAGGTCATTTTATGTTCTATGTCCCAGACCATCTCTGGACTTTCTCTTCTGTCCACTGGATTACTCCTCTATCCTTTCACCAGTTCCACACCCCTTTATTTCCTTTAGCTCAATGGTGTATTTTTGAAACATATAAATTCTCCAACTTTGTTCTTCCTTTTAAAAATAATGTCAGCTATTATAGACCCTCTGCCATTTCACATAAATTTTAGAATCAGTATATCAATTTCTACAGACACCAAAAAAAAAAGGAAGAAAGTAAAAAAAAAAAAAGGAAAACCGGTTAGCTTCTTTGACTTGTGATTGAAATTGCATTTCTTCAATAGACTATCTACAGGTAAGAAAATCTACATCTTCAAAATACTGTCTTCTGAGAAATAGCATATGAGATGCATTATATGTGGAATTTTAAAAACATGATACAGATGAATTTATTACAAATCAAAACAGACTCACAGACTTAGAGAGTTTGGGATGGAAACGTACACAATGCTATATTTAAAACAGATAATGAACAGAGACCTACTGTACAGCACAGGAAACTCTGCTCAATGTGATGCGGCAGTCTGGATGGGAAGGGAATTTGGGGGAGAATGGACACATGCACAGGTATGGCTGAGTCCCTTTGCTGTCCACCTGAAACCATCACAACACTGTAAATTGGCTATACTCTGATGTAAAATAAAAGTTTCAAAAAGAAAACAGAAACAGTTTTACAAACCTAAAGACCCACGGACTTCTGACCCATGATCTCATCTCTGCCCCTCCTTCTGTTTAGGTGTTTATAACTTCTCAGTTGTCTTATAGTCTCAGCACATAGTCTTGCACATATTTTGTTAGATTTATTCCTAGGTATTTCACATTTTTATGCCAGTATAAATAGGACAATTTTTAAAATTTCATATTCCAATCATTCATTGTTGACACTGATTTAAATTGTGTCCTTGTATCAGGCAACTTCTTTACCTTTCTTATTAGTTCCACTGGCTTTGCACTTTGCCATGGTGATAACATCATATAAATAAAAATATTTTTATTTATTTCTGGTCTCTAGAATTTTTCCTTGTTTCATAGCACTGGCTAGGAATTTGAACAGAACTTGTAAACTTAGGTATTTTGGCCCTGGGTTCTGATCTAATGAGGAATCCATTCAGGCTTTCATCAGTGAAAAATGAGCTATAAATTTTCTGTAGGTGTCTTTACTGGGTTGAAGAAGTTTCCTTTAGTATATAGCTAGCTGAGAATCTGTACCATAAATGGGTGTTAATTTTTGTCAAAAGCCTTATGTGCATCTATTGATATGATCAAGAATTTGTTTTCATTTTTAGCCTGTTGACTGTGAATGACATTGGTTTTTAGATGTTAAGCCAGTCTTCTCCTGGGATAGGGCCCACTTGGTTATGATATGTTATCTTTTTTTATTAATATAAATTGCTGGATTTGATTTACCAAAAATTTTTAAAGTGTTTTGTGCTTCCATTTTCATTGAGTGCAAACTATTTTCTTAGGTTCCTTGTGATAACTAACTTTGACCCTCGGGTTACTTAGAAACTTATTGCTTACTTTTCAAGTATTTTTTGGTAATTTCTATATAAGTTTTTACTCATTTTTAGTCTGATTCTGTGGTTGCCAGGGAATATATTTTTCCTGACTTCAAACATTTTAGTTTATTAATCTGTTTTTCAAAGACCCAGAATATTCCCTGTCTTGGCTGAATATTCCACGTGCACTTGAAATGAATGTGTATTCTGCTGTCCACAGAGGCACGTTTTAAAAAGAGCAATTAGGTCACGTTAGTTAATAGGTTTGATAAAATTTCCATTTCCTTATTAATTTATATCTACTTGTTTAGTCAGTTATTGAGGAGGGTTGATGAAATCTCTAACTATAATTGCAGATTTATCTGTTTAAGTTTTCAAATCTATCAATTTGGGGGCTTCATTTATCTTAAAATTCTGTCATTAAGTACACATGCATTGAGGACTGTTCTATTCAACTAACCTTTTTGTTATGTATTATTCAACTATGTTTATAAAATATCCCTTGTTCTAAAATCTTTTCTGTCTGGTACTCATATAACAGTGGGCTTCCCTGGTGGCTAAGTCGGTAAGAATGTGCCTGCAAGACAGGAGACCCGGGTTCGGTCCCTGGGTCAGGAAGATCTCCTGGAGAAGGAAATGGCAACTCTCTCCAGTATTCCTGACTGGGAAATTCCATAGACAGAGGAGCCTGGTGGGCTACAGTCCATGGATAGCAAAGAGTCGGACACGACTGAGTGACTACACCACCACCACCATATGACAGCCGCAACCTTCTTTGATTAGTCTTTGCAAGATGTAGCCTTTTTATTTCTACCTTTCCTGTATCTTTACATTAATGTAGATTTTCTAATAGAGTGCATATAGTTAGGCTTTCTTACCAACGGTAGTTTTCCCTTTTGGTTGGGGATTTGATACCACTTAATTTTTATAAAATCAATACAGTTAGGTTTAAATAGATGGGCTTTTTTCATTTTCTCCTCTATTTGTACTCAATGCTGTTTTCCTTCTTGTCACCTTCTTATAGGTTAATGCATTTTGACCCAGATGGATGGTTACAGGGAGGGAGGTGGGAGGGGGATTCAGGATTGGGAACACATGTACACCCGTGGCAGATTTATGTTGAAGTATGGCAAAATCAACACAATATTGTAAAGTAATTAGCCTCCAATTAAAATAAATAAATTTAAATTCAAAAAAATAAATAAAATAAAAATTCTACTCTATTATTCAATCATTACCTAAATCTTACTCTTCTAATGCTATATTTTAGTGACTAGCGCAAGGTGTATTTTTGTGTCCCTTCTCCTCTTTTGTGTTTCTATTGTCATGCACTTTGTGGTACCTATGCTATAAACACTAAAATATATTATTTTTGGTTTAAACAATTATTGCATAATCAATTAACTTTTAAAGAGGTTAAAAGAAGAAAATATATTCACATTTAGTCACATATTTACCATTTTGAGAAAAAGCACTGGCATCCTTGTAATTTTGCATTCAGTATTCTTGTATTGCCTAGACAGATTTTTTTTTTTTAATACTTCTTATACTGGCTTAAAGCTCAACATTCAGAAAACTAAGATCATGGCTTTTGGTCCCATCACTTCATGGGACATAGATGGGGAAACAATAGAAACAGTGTCAGACTTTATTTTCTGGGATCCAAAATCACTGCAGATGGTGACTGCAGCCATGAAATTAAAAAAAACTTACTCCTTGGAAGAAAAGTTATGACCAACCTAGATAGCATATTCAAAAGCAGAGACATTACTTTGCTGACTAAGGTCCATCTAGTCAAGGCTATGGTTTTTCCTGTGGTCATGTATGGATGTGAGAGTTGGACTGTGAAGAAGGCTGAGCGCCGAAGAATTGATGCTTTTGAACTGTGGTGTTGGAGAAGACTCTTGAGAGTCCCTTGGACTGCAAGGAGATCCAACCAGTCCATTCTGAAGGAGATCAGCCCTGGGATTTCTTTGGAAGGAATGATGCTGAAGCTGAAACTCCAGTACTTTGGCCACCTCATGTGAAGAGTTGACTCATTGGAAAAGACTCTGATGCTGGGAGGGATTGGGGGCAGGAGGAGAAGGGGACGACCCAGGATGAGATGGCTGGATGGCATCACGGACACGATGGACGTGAGTCTGAGTGAACTCCGGGAGATGGTGATGGACAGGGAGGCCTGGCGTGCCGCGATTCATGGGGTCACAAAGAGTCGGACACGACTGAGCGACTGAACTGAACTGAACTGATACTGTTTTCATCTGCTGGAAAGGAATTTTAATTTGCTTAAAAAATTATTGGAATATAGTTGTTTTACAATGTTATGTTAGTTTCTATTTACAGCAAAATGAATCAGCTTTCCTATACACAAATCCCCTCTTTTTTGGACTTCCTCCCCATTTAGGTCACCACGGAGCACTGAGTACCATCCCCGTGCTGTAGAGCAAGCTGTCATTAGTCATCTCCTTTATACAGGGTGGGGACTTCCCTTGTGGCTCAGACGGTAAAGCGTCTGCCTGGAATGCAGGAGACCCGGGTTCGTTTCCTGGCTCGGGAAGATCCCCTGGAGAAGGAAATGGCAACCCACTGCAGCACTCTTGCCTGGAAAATCCCTTGGATG
This sequence comes from Redunca redunca, assembly GCA_006410935.1. Lineage (NCBI taxonomy): Eukaryota > Metazoa > Chordata > Mammalia > Artiodactyla > Bovidae > Redunca > Redunca redunca. The sequence goes on from SJYQ01035785.1 coordinate 331,633, forward strand.
GAGGAGCCTGACAGGCTACCGTCCATGGGGTTGCAGAGAGTTGGATACGACTGAGCTACTTCGACTTCAGTTTATACAGGGTAGTTTGTCTGTATGCCAGCACCTATCTCCCAATTCATCCCACCTCCCCTACCCCTCCTTGGTGTCCATACATTTGTTTTCTACATCTGTGTCTCTATTTCTGCTCTGTAAATAAGACTGTCTATATCATTTTTTCCATATTCCACATAAATGCCTTAATATATACTATTTGTTTTTCTCTTTCCGACTTACTTCACTCTATATAGTCTCTAGGTTCATCCACATCTCTACAAATTATCCAATTTAATTCCTTTTTAGGGCTGAGTAAAATTCAATCATATGTATGTACCACATCTTTATCCATTCCTCTGTTGTTGGACATTTAGGTTGTTTCCATGTCCTCACTAGTGTAAAGAATGCTGCAATGAACATTGGGGTGCATGTGTCTTTTTGAATTATGGTTTTCTCTGGGTATGTGCCCAGGAGTGGGATTGCTGGGTCACATAAATGTAAGGCCAGATATTGTTAGAGGAAAATATAGGCAGAATACTCTTTGACTAAGTCACAGTATGGTCTTCTTTGACCCATCTTCTAGACTAATGAGAATAAAAGTAAACAAAAGTTTTTGCACAGCAAAGGAAACCATAAACAAGATGAAAAGACATCCCAGGGAATAGGAGAAAATATTTGCAAAGGAAGCAACTGAAAAGGGATTAATCTCTAAAATATACAAACAGCTCATGCAGCTCAGTATCAAAAAGCAAACAACTCACAAACAACCCAATCAAAACATGGGCAGAAAGCCTAAATTGACATTTCTCCAAAGAAGACATACAGATGGTCAATATGCACATGAAAAGGTGCTCAGCATCACTCATTAATAGAGAAATGCAAATCAGAAGCACAAAGAGATGTCATCTCACACTGGTCAGAATGGCCATCATCAAAGTTTATAAACAATAAATTCTGGAGAGGCTACAGAGAAAAGGAACCCTCCTACCTTGTTGGAGGGAATGTAAATCAGTACAGACACTGTGGAAAACAGTGTGGAAGTTCCTTAAAAGACTAGGAACAGAATCTTAACTTTTTTGAAAAATATTCTCACTGGGTATAAAATTGACAGCTACTCTTTCCCCTTTCTGTACTCAGATCTGGGTCTGTTGTCCTCTGGATTGTACAGCTAGTTTCCTGAGAGCAAATCAGGTATCATGTCCATGTGTGCGCACACTGTATGTTTTGTGTGGATGTTCTCACTTGATTTTCAAGAATGTGACTTCGGAATGACTTGCTGTGGTTTTCTTTATGTTTGTTCAGTTTGGTGTTGATTTAGCTTCTCAGATCTGTAGGTTTACACTTTGTATCAATTATGGAAAAATTTCAGCCAGTACTGAAATATATTTTTTCTGTGCCTTACAAATCTATACATATATATTAGATGACTTGATTTTGCCCCACAAGACAACAAATGTTCCTTCTCACTTGTGTTTTGGTTTGTTTTTCTTTTTCTCTGTGCTTTGTGAACAGGACAATAAAAAATATATTGGTAACTTCTGGAGAAGTGGTAAATGATTATGGACAGTAGAATTGTGGGAGAGGGTGTGCTAATCATGACAATTAAGTTGCATGCCAGGTGCAAACTGAGCAACAAGGACAAAATGGAAAAGAGGAGGAAAGCCAGAGGTGGGAAAGCAAAGCACAGAACAGGACGACCTAACAGTTACTCAGAGCCAGCAGGGATGGATCAACGCAAGATGTTATGGGAGAGACAGAGCTAGAGGGCCCTGGAAATAAGGCAGAGGGGTTAGGTTCTGCCATACATTTAGAACGTAATCCTTCCTGCTGGGGAAGGGGAATTTTCTCAAGAAATTATTTTAAACATTCTTCTTGCTTTTTATTTAAATTTGAATGCTGGACAGAGACTTTTTGATGTAGCCCTGCTTCAGGAAACAGTGTTGAATTATTGGTTTCATGCATCAATTGCTGAATACTTTTAAAAAGCAATATAACATTCCTATAGAAATAAGAGAAGGACTGATCAGTTCTATTCTATTCTATCAACTTAATCACAAATAAAACAAGGATATATGATAGTTCATTAGGTGGAACATATGTGGATTTCATCGACACAACTTGTACAACACAAATCTGAGTTTTGTATCCAGTTGTCAGTTTCCTGAGTCATTTCTCCTTTCATGGAATGCTCTAATGTTTCATGTCATCATTGTTAGGAAATGAACAAAGAAGAATTTCCAGGGAACTGATGTATAAAATAAAGAGTAGGATAATTGATGAAGGACTACTAGGGTGAGAAATTGTATAATAATTAAATCTGAAATATAATTTCCTAATTTGGAAAATGAGTTTACTAGTACTGGTTTTTAAAGTATGACATAGATGCTCTTAATATTTAGAGCAGAGGATAAATATTAACCATTGATATTATACAAATTAAAAGGCTAATATCATTTTCTTGTGAACAAAGAGAAAGGTTATTAATAGTGAGTTGTTTTTCTATTTTGGGTCCCCTAGTGCTGAGAACTTGATTTAAGAATGGGGTGGGAGATGGATGGCTTATTAGGTCATTTTGGGCACAGAGGTGAGCACAAGGAGAAGGGAGGAAGGTCTTCTCACAGGGTTTGATGGTCTGGTGCTGTAGGCAGTGAGGATTGATTCCACTGGAACTTCTGAGAAGTGTCCAAAATGCCCACTCTGATTGATTACACCCCCAGCAGATGGAGAGGTGAGGCTTTTTATTAAATTTCCCCCACCACCACTCCCCCCAGTGCATGGTTTGCTGGCAGAGTGGGTGACTCTGAGTTTGCAGGGAACTGCCCACCGTGGCTTCCCTGGAGGCTGTCCTGTGGGCACTAGATACTTCTGCTGTCAGGCTAAATAAACGAGAGTTGCTGGGGAATGGATAGGAAGCTTCATTCATCGTGACTCTAATAGTAATCAGAACCTAAAATTAACCTTCATTTATATGTAAGACTGCTTAGAGAAGAGAGAAAGATCTCTAGAAGTCCTTCCAGGTCACAACAAAGTATTGACTATAAAGCCACTCATTATTCAGTCTAAGAATTAAGTTGATGAATTTGTAGCTTGATGTTGAGCAACAATGATAAAATGAGAAGAACTGATCCCCAATTCTGGTTTCCAATTAGAAAACCACCTGGCCTTAGCTAGTCTGCACAAAGGCTGAGAAGTCCAGCCAAGGATGGGAGACTCTCCAGCAGAGAACACGCTGCCTCGGGATCAAGGTAAGAAGCAAGAAGGGAGTCTTCTCTCCCTGAGGAGTCAGCGATTTGGTGGCCGGTGTCTAAACAAAGCCTGTGCCTTCAGCTCTGTGTGCTCTCAGCATGACAGGATTTCAGTACAAGCATGTCGCTTGCCTGTAGCAACACTGCATGAAATATTGAACCATTAGGTTGTGACTCTGCAGGGAAACGTCTGATTTTTTCCTCTGTCATGGTTAAAAAGTGAATGTTTCTCCACCACTTTAATAATGCATTACTGAGCACTCCATAATGTTCCTTCCTCTGTATGTAATTAACATTTTCAATACCTTATTTTTTACTCCCCACTAACAAACAGTACCCAGTAGAGATAAATTCTTCCATCAATCATAACAGGTTTAATAATCAAGAAATATGGGATATTCCTTTAAAAGATTATTTTTCATTACTCTTCCAGAAAAAAATAAAAACAATAAAACAAAGGCAGTCTAATATTCACAGTAGATGCTGAACTGATAGCCAAAAATCCCACAATGATTTCTTCTCTGGATCACAGAACAATCACAGCAACAGTATTTAGTCCATTAAGCCTTAGTTTTGACTTATAGAGATTTTTAAAACTTGATAAGTATTTGAAACTAATATTTATAATTTCTTATTTTTAAATCAAAGCATATTTCTAAATCTATGAGCAGAGGACGAGATGATTAGAAAGCATTACCAACTCAATGGACATGAGTTTGACCAAACTCCAGAAGATAGTGAAGGAGCAGGAGGCCTGGGAGGCTGCGGTCCATGGGGTCATAAAGAGTTGGACACAACTTAGTGACTGAACAACAAGAAGAAGGGAGCGTCTCAAAGCTGTTTGTCTTAAGAAGACACAACTTTAAAGCTGAACTGTTTGAAGCAAACCCTACTATTTGGTGAGTGGCTGGTGGGGCCTGACAGAACATTCAGAGGTTTCAGTGGACATCTTCCTGGTTCTTTCCCAGCCCGAGAAGGCACGCTTCCTTCTGACGTGCACGCCCAGGGCCATGAAGACGGTAAGAATGCAGCATGGGCATCTTAGCTGAATGAATGGGTAAGAGTGAAGCATGGGCATTTTCACTGAATGAATGGGAGGGCAGCAGGGGCTTCAGTGGACATCCTCCTGCTTCCTTCCCACTCTGGGAAGGCAGGCTTCCTTCTGAAGTGCACGCCCAGGGCCATGAAGACGGTAAGAATGCAGCATGGGCATCTTAGCTGAATGAATGGGTAAGAGTGCAGCATGGGCATTTTCACTGAATGAATGGGAGGGCAGCAGGGGCTTCAGTGGACATCCTCCTGCTTCCTTCCCACTCTGGGAAGGCAGGCTTCCTTCTGAAGTGCACACCCAGGGCCATGAAGACGGTAAGAATGCAGCATGGGCATCTTAGCTGAATGAATGGGAGAGCAGCAGGGGCTGGTTGAAGGCTACTTGAGTCTGTTGAATGCACCCTTCCTCCACCCTTTTCTGTGACTCCTCAAATAAGCATCTGAAAAATGATGAGTTGTCTAAATTTATAACCAAAGATAGAATAATCATGCAAAATATGCAGGGTGATACAACTACGCTAGGAGACAGCTGAAAAAGTGTTTGAAGGGGAAAAAAATGTGTGTGTGTATGTGTATATACATATATATAATGTGCGTGTACAAGTGTATGTTATGTGTGTATGTATGTACATATATCTAATATAGAACATAGGATGGCTGCACAGGCAGAGGGGCCCTGCTGCTCCTCTCCAATGCCCAGGCTTCCTGGAGGAGGGACAGGAAAGGTTAGAAATTCAACAGAGAGAACTGAAGCAACATGTTTCCTGCTTTCAGCCCCAGGATTTTAGCAGGGGAGGGTCACCACCATCTCCCACACCCGCTCTCTGTGGGGCTGTAGGCACATGTAATCCCCAAGTGCCAAGTACACACCTCCTTATCTATGCCCAGAGCCCTTTTTGTTTAGTTTGGTTTTATGACAGGCCTCTTCCAATCTCAGCTTTGGTGAGAGAATCCCAAAACTTGTGCTATCTCGCCACCTTCTGGAAAACAAAAGAAAGCCTTCTAATCATGAATCTCTTAGAACCAAAGTACACACAGTCTCACCTAAATAGGAAGGTGATGACTTCCTCAGATGAAGCAGCAGAGGGACAGATGAGCAAAGATCAGGAAAAATCATGGTACCACGGTGTCACAAAGAGAAAATGACAATTCTCCAGCGTGTGAGCTTGGAGACTTGAATAGTGTCTTCTAATAGACAAATAACTCAAAACAGCTGTTGTGAAGGAATGCAGTGAGCTACTAGAAAACTCAAAGAACTCAATCTCAGAAATAACAATGATGAACAGAATAAGAACTTTATCAAATATATTGCAATTATAAAAAGGGACCAAACAAATGCTATACCTAATGAACTCAAAAGTGAAGTGAAGAATGCATAAGAAGGCATTGGAAATTAGGCAGATAAGATGGAAGAGAGAATAAGTGATTTGGAAGATGGGAATTTAGAAATGAGTCTGGTAGAAAATGAGAGATTTTTAAAAAGTGAAGAAACTCTGTAAGAGTTATTAGAGTCCATTAGGAAAGCAAGAATAATGGGCAGGTATTCAAGAATGGAGGGAATGGGGGAGGGCAGAAAGTTTATTTAAAGAAATAATAGCTTAGAACTTGCAAAATGCAGAGTAAGATCTGTATGTACACATCAACAGAGCTAATAACACACCTTATCTCAATGACAAAAGACCACCTTCTCCCAGACACATTAAAATGAAAGTCTGGAAAGTCAATGATAAGGAATTTAAAAGACTACACCCGTGGTGGATTCATGTCAATGTATGGCAAAACCAATACAGTATTGTAAAGTAAAATAAAGTTAAAATAAAAATTTAAAAAAGTAAAATAAAATGCACGTCAGCTTTAACACTAAAAAAAAAAAAAAAAAAGACAGTCAGGAAAATTGAGAATGTACCTTATAAGGATGCTACCTCCAACTAGGCTCTCAACAGAAACTGTATAAGCCAGGAGAGAGTAGAATAATTTATTCAGAGTATTAAGTGATAACATTTGCCATCCAAGAATATTATACCCGGCAACATTATCCTCCAGATATGGAGAAGTGAAGGCTTTCCTGGGCGAAGAAGCTTAGGGAGGTTACCTGCCCCACTCCCCCAGACCTACTGTACAAGAAAGGAAGAGAGGAGCTCTTCAAGTTGAAAAAGTCAAAAATATACAAAACTCTGAATAAGGTAATGAGTTGTCAAAATTTTTGAATAGTGTGTTAAACATTATAGGGAAGAATATTAAAAATAAATACACTACAATTGCATAACAAATTCACAGCATAAAGAGATAGCTTGTGACAGTGAAAACATGAACAATAGACACAGGCACTGTATACTGATAACAGGGTCAGCACATCAAGAAGATTATATATATATGTATATATCTCCAACACCAGAGCGTGGAAATAAATCAAGAAAGTGCTAAGAGATCTCAAGGGAGAAACTGAGAACAGTGTAACAGTAGGAGACTTCAGTGCCTCACTGTCAAGAGTGAACAGGTGGTCCGGACAGAAAGTCAGTATGGACATAATGGTCTTAAACTGTATTTTAGAACAAAAGGAGTTAACAGACATATAGAATATTCCACTCAAGAGCTGCATTACAGTCCCTAGGATCACACGAAAGGGTAGAAAGCAAACCTGAGCAAATTCAAGAAAATTGAAGTTGTTCCAACTATTTCTTTTTCCTGACCACAATGATATGAAACTAGAAATCAACAAGAGGAAAGTGAGATATAAAAAATGTGTAAGCAGCATACTTGTAAACAACCAACAGTTCAGAGAAAATGTAAAAAAGGAAATATATTAAATCTTGTGAGATACAGCAAAATCAGCTTAGAGGAAAGTTTATAGTAATAAACAAATGAGTAAAGAAATGAGATCTCAAACAGCCTAACTCCCCACCTCAAGGAAATACGAAAAGAATAAATAAAGTCTAAAGTTAACAGTTAGAGAAATAATAATGATCAGAACAAATAAAGTGACCATAAGAGTAGGAAGGAGGAATGGAATTCTTTGTAAGGTAAACTTGACAAATATGTAGCTGAGACAGAGTGGATTCAAAATTAGAATTAAAAAAATCCATTACAGTTGATGCTATAGAAATATATATGACGACATGAACATATATAATATNAAGGAGGAATGGAATTCTTTGTAAGGTAAACTTGACAAATATGTAGCTAACTGAGACAGAGTGGATTCAAAATTAGAATAAAAAAAACCCATTACAATTGATGCTATAGAAATATATATGACGACACAAACATATATAATATATATAAGATCCCAGAGAGTCGATCACACTGTTGGAACTGATCCACAGTTTCAGTTAAATGGCAGGGTACAAAATCAACATACAGAAATGGGCCGCATTCTTCTTCACTAATGGTGAAACATTTGAAAAATAATGAAAACTATCCCATTCGGGTGGCACTAGTGGTAAAGAGCTCATCTGACAATGCAGGAGACATAAAAGACGTGGGTTCGATCCCTGGGACAGGAAGATCCCCTGAAGGAGGGCATGGTTACACACTCTAGTACTCTGGCCTGGAGAATCCCATGGACAGGTGAACCTGGTGGGCTCTGGTACACAGTGTCTCAGAGTCGGACATGAGTGAAGTGACTTAACATGCACATCCCATTCACAACAGTATCAAAAATATTTAAGAATGAATTTATTCAAGGAAGTGAAAAGTCTGTACAATGAAAACTACAAGACTCTGTTGAAAGAATCCAAAAGACACACAACAAATGGAAAGCCTTTCAATGTTCAAGAACTGGAAGATTTATTACTGCTAAAACATCCACACCAAGCAAACTCATCTACAACTCAACTGCTCTCAAGATACCAGAGGGTGATTGAGTTGTATCTGTAGATGAGTTTTCATGGTGTTATTAGAAATAAAAGAATCAACTCTAAAATTAATTTGTTGTTGCTGTTAAGTCACTAAGTTATGTCCAACTCTGTGACCACATGGACTGAAGCAACCACAAAGAAAAGCCAAAGTTAAGCTATCTTGAGAAAAAAGGAACAAATGTATCAGGTTTCTGATTTCACACTACAAATTCAGGATGATAAAAACAGTATGGTGCTGTCATAACCATAGACAACAATAAAACAGAATAGAAATTCTAGGATTAAATCATAGCATCTTTGGTCAACTCTTATTCGACAAGGGGGCCAAAAACTTGATCGGGGAAAAGATAGTCCTTTCCACAAACAGTGCTGGAAAAAGGGAAAAAAACAAAAATAAAAACATGCAGAACAATGAAATTGGAACTGTTTCATATTACTCACAACAAATGAACTCAAAACTGATAAAAAAAAAAAACTTAACTATAAAACATGCTTCTAGAAGAAATCATGGGGAAGAAGTTCCCTGATAACCGTCTTGGCAATGAGTTTTTGGAAATGACCCCAAAAGCACAGATCAACAAATGGGACTCCATCAAACACAAAAGCTTCTGCACAACATGGGCTGTATGCTTAGTCACTCAGTTCCAACTCTTTGTGACCCCCATGGACGGTAGGCTGCCAGGCTCCTTTGGCCATGGGGATTCTCCAGGCAAGAATACTGGAGTGGGTTGCCCATGTCCTCCTCCCAACCCAGGGATCAAAACCAGATATCCCACACTACAGGTGGATTCTTAACAGTCTGAGCAACATAAGAAACAGTTAACAAAATGGAACGACAGCCTACAGAGTGGGAGAAATTTTCTTGCAAAGCATGCATTATTATTAACCCATAAATATAAGGATTCACATCCAAAATATATTTTGAAATTCTACAACTTAAAAAAAAATGATTAAAAAATGCACAGAACTAAATAGACATTTTCTTTTTCCAGAGGACATCAGAGTAGCCAACGCACATATGAAAAGATGCCAAACATCACAAATCGTCAGAAATGAAAATCAAAATCATGAGATGTCACCTCATATCTGTTAGAAGGTCTATGATCAAGAGGGTGATATAGCAGGTGTTGGCGAGGATGGGATGAAAAGGTTAGGCCAGTTTATATTCTCACCAACAGGTATAAGTTTTCCCTTTTCACTTTGGAAAACAATAAAGAGATTCTTAAAAAAGTAAAAACAAATCTAAAATTCAATGCAGAACTTTCACTGCTGGGTATGTACCCAAAGGAAATAAAAACAGGATCTCAAAGAGATATCTGCCCTCCTGAGTACACTGCAACATTCTTCACAATTGCTAAGATATATAAACAAACTAAAAGCCCCAAAACAAGTGAATAGATACAGGGTGCCCACTCTCATCACTATTATTATTCAGCATAGTTTTAGAAGTCCTAGCTATGGCAATCAGAGAAGAAAAAGAAATAAAAGGGACCCAGATAGGAAAAGAAGAAGTAAAACTCTCACTGTTTGCAGATAACATGACACTATAAATACAAAACCCTAAATATTTCATCAAAAAAAATTATCAGAGCTAATCAGTGAATTTAACAAAGTTGCAGGAAACAAAATTAAGACACAGAAATCACTTGCATTCCTGTACACTAACAATGAAATATCATAAAGAGAAATTAAGGAATCAATCCCATTTGTCACTGTAACTAAAAGAATAAAATACCTAGGAATAAGCCTACCTAAGGAGACAAAAGAGCTATATACAGAAAACAATAAGACACCGATGAAAGGAATCAAAGACAACATACACAGATGGAGAGAGATTTCATGTTTCTAGGTTGGGAGAATCAACACTGTGAAAACGACTATACTACCAGTGTAATCTACAGATTTAGTGTAATCCTTCTCCAATTACCATAGGCATTTTTTATAGAACTAGAACAAAAAGTCTTACAATTTGTATGGAAATACAAAAGACCCTAGATAGCCAAAGCAATCCTGAGAAAGAAGAATGGAGCTGGAGGAATCAACCTTTATGACTTCAGGCTACATTACAAAGTTATAGTCATCAAGACACTATGGTACTGGCACGAAAACAGAAATATAGACAAATGGAACAAGATAGAAAGCCCAGAGATAAACCCACACACCTATGGATACCTTATTTTTGACAAGGGAGGCAAGAATATACAATGGGGCAAAGATAGCCTCTTAAATAAGTTCTACAGGGAAAAATAAACAGCTATGTGTAAAAGAATGAAATTAGAACACTTCCTGATGCCATACACAAAGATAAACTCAAAATGGATTAAAGACCTAAATGTAAGACCAAACTCTATAAAACTCTTAAGAGGAAAACAGGCAGAACACTCAGTGACATAAATCACAGCAAGATCCTCTATGACCCATATCCTAGAGTAACAGAAATAAAACAAAAATAAACAAATGGGACCTTATAAAACTTAGAAGCTGTTGCACAGCAAAGGAAACTATAAACAAGGTGAAAAGACAACCCTCAGAAAGAGAAAAAAATAATAGCAAATGAAACAACTGACAAAGGATTAATTTCAAAAATAAACAAGCAGTTTGTATAACTCAATACCAAAAAAACAAACAATCCAATCAATAAGTGGGCAAAAAAGACATACAGATGGCTAACAAACACATGGAAAGATGCTCAACATCACTCATTATTAGAGAAATGCAAATCAAAACTACAATGAAATATCACCTTATACTGATCAGAAAGGCCATAATAATAATACAAAATATATACAAACAATAAATGCTGGAAAACAGAGAACCCTCTTGCACTGTTGTTGGGAATGTAAATTGATACAGCTACTAAAGAGAACAGTATGGAGATTCCTTAAAAATATAATAAGATTACCACATAACACAAAAATCCCACTACTAGGCATATACCCTGAGGAAAACAAAACTGAAAGAGACATATGTATCCTAAAGTTCACTGCAGCTCTATTTACAATAGCTAGGACATGGAAGCAACCTAGATGTCTATTGACAGATAAATGGATAAAGAAGCAGTGGTACATATTCACAATGGAATATTACTGAGCCATAAAAAGAACATATTTGAATCAGTCTTAAGGAGGTGGATGAACCTAGAGCCTATCATACAGACTGAAGGAAGTCAGAAAGAGAAAAACAAATATTCTATACTGACACATATATATGGAATCCAGAAAGATGGTACTGATGAATGTATTTTCAGAGCATCAGTGGAGACACAGAGGTCGAGAACACACTTATGGACACAGCTGGAGAGCGGAGGAGGGAGAGGGTGAGATGTATGGAGAGAGTAATGTGGAAACACGCACTACCATATGTAAATTAGACAGCCGATGATAATTAGATGCATGACACAAGGAGCTCAAACTGGGGTTGGTAACAACCTAGAAAGGCGGGATGGGGAGAGATATGGGAGGGGTGTTCAAGTGGGAGGGGACACGGGTAAACCTATGGCTGATTCACATTGATATCTGGTCAAAACCAACACAATAATGTAAAGGAATTATTTCTTCAATTAAGAATAAATAAATTTTAAAAGATATGTGATGCTATGCTGTCACTTCAGTCGTATCCGACTCTGTGCGACCCCATAGACGGCAGCCCACCAGGCTCCCCCGTCCCTGGGATTCTCCAGGCAAGAACACTGGAGTGGGTTGCCATTTCCTTCTCCAATGCATGAAAGTGAAAAGTGAAAGTCAAGTCGTTCAGTCGTGTCTGACTCTTAGCGACCCCATGGACTGCAGCCTACCAGTCTCCTCCATCCATGGGATTTTCCAGGTAAGAGTACTGGAGTGGGGTGCCATTGCCTTCTCCGAGATATGTGATATGTGTGCACAATGGAATATTATTCTGACACGAGAAAGGATATCCTGCCTTTTGCAACCACATGTATGAACCTTGAGCACCTTACGCTTAAGTGAGACGTCAAGGAAACCCAAGTACTTTATGATATCACATATATGGAATCTAAAAATAAACTTAAAATAAAAACAGAGGGGTGAATGATGGTTACCAGGGAATGTGCAATGTGGGAGTAGGACTGATATCGTTTAAGTGTACAAGCCTACAGTGAGTAATGCCTAAGCTGCAGGGATCTAATGCACAGTGTAATAAATATGACAGCAATGCTGCATTATAATAATGCAATGTGATAAATATCACTGCCTTAGCAATCATAATAGAACACATAAATGTTCCTTCCAAAATGAAGAAAAAATTANGATATCACATATATGGAATCTAAAAATAAACTTAAAATAAAAACAGAGGGGTGAATGATGGTTACCAGGGAATGTGGAATGTGGGAGTAGGACTGATATCGTTTAAGTGTACAAGCCTACAGCGAGTAATGCCTAAGCTGCAGGGATCTAATGCACAGTGTAATAAATATGACAGCAATGCTGCATTATAATAATGCAATGTGATAAATATCACTGCCTTAGCAATCATAATAGAACACATAAATGTTCCTTCCAAAATGAAGAAAAAATTATGACATTCCCACATTAAAAAAGAAAAGAAAAAGCTGAGGGATTCCATTACTAGTAGAACAGCCCTGCAAAGAACACTAAAGAATGTTCTATAGTTTGAAAGAAAAAGATGTCTGATATTAACATAAAGCCACATGAAAAAGTGAAGCTCTCTGGGACAGGTAAGCACATGGGTAAATTTAAAAGGCCGTATTTATTGTAACATTATTGTGAAACTCCTCTTTCTGTTTTCAATATGATTTAAAAATGTAAATGCATCAAACATGAATTATAAATCAATGTTAATGGTACATAACATATAAAGATGTAAATTGTAATAATAACCACAGAAAGGAGGGGTGCAAAGCTGTAAAAGCACAGAGTTAATGTATTTTATTGACTCTAAGTTGGTACTAATTTAAACAAGATTGGTATAATTTAGGATTTTACTGTAATTACCATAGTAACCATTAAGAAAAGAACTAAAAATATTCACAGGCAAAGAAATTAGGAAGGAATCAAAATGGTGCACTAGAAAAACATCTCACATGAAAATGGAGCAGTTGTGAATAACCAAGGGACACACAGCATAAAGAGAAGGGCAAGACAGCAGAACACCTGCAGTTTCAGTAACATTTCACATGTAAGTGGATGCAATTCACTGAGTGAAAGAGAAGCACAGAATGGGTAAAGCATTACCTAAGGACATGCATTTTCAAGAGACTCATTCAGACCTAAAGATAGCAATAGAATGATGATAAACACATGGGGAAAAAAATATGCCATGCAAATAGAAATCAAAAGAACTGGTTGGAGTGACTACACTAATAACAAATAAGAGAGATTTTTAAGTTAAAATTTGTTGTACAAAACAAGTGTGTTATTTTTTGATAAAAGGGTCAGTTTATCATAAAATAAGACAATTCTCAATTTACAAAACACCAACATAAAAAAAAAAGACCTTAAGTGAACAATGCTAAGAAATAGAGGGAAATAACAGAACGAGAAAGACTAGAGATCTCTTCAAGAAAATTAGAGATACCAAGAGTATTTCATGCAAAGATGGGCACAATAAAGATAAAGAACAGAAATGGCATGGACCCAATAGAAGCAGAAGATATTAAGAGGTGGCAAGAATACACAGAAAAATTGTACAAAAGAAGGTCTTAATGACCCAGATAACCACAATGGTGTGATCACTCACCTACAGCCAGACATCCAGGAGTGTGAACTCAAGTGTGCCTTAGGAAGCATTACTAAGAACAAAGCCTGTGGAGGTGATGGAATTCCAGCCAAGCTATTTCAAGTCATAAAAGATGATGCTGTGAAAGTAGTGCACTCAATATGCCGGCAAATTTGGAAAACTCGGTAGTAGCCACAGGATTGGAAAAGGTCAGTTTTCATTCCAATCCCAAAGAAGGGAAATGCCAAGGAATGTTCAGACTACCATATAGTTGCACTCATTTAACATGCTAGCAAGGGAATGCTCAAAATCCTTCAAACTAGACTTCAACAGTATGTGAGCTGAGAAATTCCAGATTTTCAAGCTGGAATTTATAAAAGGCAGAGGAACCAGAGATCAAATTGCCAACATCCGTTATATCAGAAAAAGCAAGGGGATTCCTGAAACACATCAACTTCTGCTTCCTTGACTACACTACAGCCTGTAACTGTGTGAGCCACTTCAAACTACGGAAAATTCTTTAAGAGATGGGAATACCAGACCACCTTACCTGCCTCAGAGAAACGTGTATGCAGGTCAAGAAGCAACAGTTAGAACAAGACATGGAAGAACAGACTGGTTGCAAATTGGGAAAGGGGTACGTCAAGGCTGTATATTGTCATCCTGTTTATTTAATTTATATGCAGAGTACATCATGTGAAATGCCAGAGTGGACGAAGCACCAGGTGGAATCAAGACTGCTGGGAGAAATAGGAATAACCTCAGATACACAGATGACATCACCCTTATGGCAGAAAGTGAAGAGGAACTAAAGAGCCTCTTGATAAAAATGAAAGAGGAGAGTGAAAAAGCCAGCTTAAAACTCAACATTTAAAAAAAAAAAAAATGATCATGGCATCTGGTCCCATCACTTCACGCAAACAGATGGAGAAACAACAGAAACAGCCAGACTTTATTTTTTAGGGGCTCGAAAATCACTGCAGATGACTGCAGACATGAAATTAAAAGACACTTACTCATTGGAAGAAAAGCTATGATCAACCTAGACAGTATATTAAAGAGCAGAGACATTTCTTTGCCTACAAAGGTCAATATAGTCAAAGCTATGGTTTTTCCATTAGTCATGTATGGATGTGAGAGTTGGACCATAAAGAAAGCTGAGTGCTGAAGAATTCCTGTTTCTGAACTGTGTTAGAAAAGACTCTTGAGAGTCTCTTGGACTGCAAGGAGATCCAACCAGTCCATCCTAAAGGAAATCAGTCCTGAATAGTCATTGGAAGCACTGATGCTAAAGCTGAAGCTCCAATAATGTGGCCACCTGATGCAAAGAACTGACTCGCTGGAAAAGACCCTGATGCTGGGAAAGATTGAATGCAGGAGACAAACGGGATGACAGAGGAGGAGATGGTTGGATGGCATCACCGACACAATGGACATGAGTTTGAGAAAGCTCTGGGAGTTGGAGATGTACAGGGAAGCCTGGCATGCTGCAGTTCATGNATCTAAATTGTATCTCAATGAATCTGTTTAACAAATCAGAAAAGATATGGACACCCAGCTAATTAGCGCCTGGAGAATCCCAGGAACAGGGGAGCCTGGTGGGCTGCCGTCTATGGGGTCGCACAGAGTCAGACATGACTGAAGTGACTTAGCAGCAGCAGCAGAAATAGTGTCCCTTGCTTATTGACTTGAGAGGATTTTAATATTGTTTAAAAGTCCATAGTATCAAAAGCAATCTACAGATTCAATGCAGTCCCAATCAAAATTCCAATGGCATTTTTCACAGAAATAGAACAATCCTAATTTCTCTATGGAACCACAAAAAATCTCAAACAGCCAAAGCAGTCTTGGGAAAGAACAAAGTTGGAAGTAACACATGCCCTGAGTCCAGACGATCAAATTACAAAACTATGGTAATCAAAGCAGTATGATATTGACATAAAAGCAGACATATAGATCAGTGGAACAGAATAAACCCATGCATATATGGTCAATGAATTTACAACAAAAAAGTCGTAAATACACAGTGGGAAAAAGATAGTCTCTTCAGTAAATGGTGTTGGGAAAACTGGACCAATATCTCATATCATAAACAAACAAAAAAATAGCTCAAAATAGGTTAAAGGCTTGGACATAAAACCTGACACCATCAAACTCTTAGAAGAAAACACAAGAGGTAAGCTTCTCGACAATGGTCTTGGTGATAAT
The DNA here is from genome assembly GCA_006410935.1 of Redunca redunca. NCBI lineage: Eukaryota > Metazoa > Chordata > Mammalia > Artiodactyla > Bovidae > Redunca > Redunca redunca. Next base: position 347,723 of record SJYQ01035785.1, read on the forward strand.
ATTTTTGGATTGGACACCCAAAGCAAAGGTAACAAAAGCAAAAATAAACAAGTGGAACTACTGGAATTACACTGAGCTAAAAAAACAAAACAAACAAAACTTCTGCAGAGCAAAGTAAACCATCAAGAAATGAAAGGCAATCTTCAGGATGGGAAAAATATTTGCAAATCTTATATAAGATGAAGGATTAATATCTAAAGTATATAATGAACTTCTACAGCTCAATAGCAAGAAAATTATCCAACTGAAAAATGGGCAAAGAATCTGAAGGGACATTTTTCCAGAAAAGACAAAGATGGCCAGAGCCATGAAAACATGGTCAACATCACTCATCATCAGGAAAATGCAAACTAAAACCACAATGAGATTTCACCTTAGATCTCAGAATGGGCATTAGGAGAGAAAACAAGAATAAAAAATATCAGCAAGGATGTGGAGAAAAGGGTGTTCACTGTTAGTGGGAATGTAAATTTGTGCAGCTGCTATAGAAAACAGTATGGAGGTTCCTCAAAAAATTTAAAATGGGACTATCATATTATTTGGCAATCCCAGTCCTGGGTATTTATCCAAAGGAAAAGAAAACACTAGCAGGAAAGGTATTATGAGCCCCAAATTTCATCATAGATTTGTTCCCCTATCTTGACTTTGGTAAATAACCTAAGTGTCCATCAATGGTTAAATGGATTAAAAAAACAAAACAAAGAAAAAAGATGTGGGACCCACACATGAATATTATCCAGCCTTAAAAAAAATAAAATTTTGTTATTTGTGACAACATGGATGGACCTTGAGATCATTATGGTAAGTGAGATAAGTTGACAGAGAAAGACAAATAACATATGATTTCATTTATACATGGACTCTGAAATAAAAACAAAAACCACATATTGAGATAGACTCGTTTCTACAGGGAGGAGACAGAAAACACCCCACCAAAAAATAAATAAATAAATAAAGATTCTGGAGATGTTTCACGTTCACAGTGGGGAGAAATGTACCTTTTCCCACCTGAGAAACATTTTTTTGGGGGGTTCATTCCTTTCATTCCATATATATTTACACATACCAGGCAGTGATGTGGGAGACAGATAGGCAAAGATGTATCATGGTTTCAGGGCTGGGAATCTAAGGATGTGGACCACAGGGATCCTGCGGCCCAAACAGTAAACCAACTTGCCTTTCAGACTCTCTGCAAGCATTTCAAAAAGTTTTTTTTTTTCTTTTCTTTTTCTTTTATTCAAAGGCTCATGAATCTGAATTGCTTAGTGTAAGTTGAGAGAGCCAGTGAAGAACGTGTGTTGCACCTGAAGATGTGTTTCCCAGCCCGGGAAGAACAGCATGAGAGGTGTCTTTGCTCAAGGGAGCAAAGTACACACTCGGCATGGTGTCAAACCACAAAACAGTTTTGCTCCCTTTTCTTTCTTTTTGCTTTCTTAACACCCTGGGAAAAAACAGTGGAGGGCAAAACTGAAAGGATGTCATTCTACAAAAATTGAGTGTTATGTCAATGCTGCTGCTGCTGCTGAGTCGCTTCAGCCGCGTCCCACTCTGTGTGACCCCATAGATAGCCGCCCACCAGGCTCTGCCGTCCCTGGGATTCTCCAGACAAGAACACGAGTGGGTTTCCATTTCCTTCTCCAATGCATGAAAGTGAAAAGTGAAAGTGAAGTCACTCAGTCGTGTCCGAATCTTCACGATCCCATGGACTGCAGCCCACCAGGCCTTTCCATCCATGGGGTTTTCCAGGCAAGAGTACTGGAGTGGGGTGCCATTGTACGACAACACAAATGATGTCAGAAAATGGAACGAGCATGGTTTGTGCCTATACAGTCTGCTCATAGTATCTAAGTCCTTAGTTACCAGGGAAAAGGCAACATGGTGGTAACTCCGCAAGCAAATTAACCAGCATTCTGTCCCTTGGATAAGCAACTACAATCACTATATGGGAGGAAAGAAACAGCAAGTCAGACCAAACTACAGCCCTTGAGCATCATATCGGCAGTAAAACAATCCCTAATTATTTAAATACTGAGGGTAACAAGTTTCCTTTCACATTTTACATGTGATAACACAAACAAATTCCATGACTTCCTCTGTGTTAGGCTACACAGTCTCCGAAGTCAGAGTTTTTATTTATCTTTATTTTTCCCCCTAAGTCTTTTGCTCAGTATTTTGAACACTGTAGTTTTAATCATTTTTTAATAAATGTAAGAATTGAGCACATTAATGAATGGCAAAGGTGCCATGTCAGGGGTTTTCATGCAGTTAAGCCAATTAAATGTATTTGGAGAATTTGGAGTATTTATTTAACAATATATTCAGTAATGCATTCATGTCATGTACCCCATGGTTCTCAATTAGCTTTAAAATGTCTCACAAGTTCCACTGATCAGCTGAAGACAAATATATCTTAAATTGTGCACTGGGGATATTTTGGAGTCGAGATTTTACAATGTAGAGTCTTTTCTACTTCAAAATATAAGACCCACAATAGTTTATTTTAAACATATTAAGTATGCCAAGTAAACAAAACATAATAATGATGTTTAAATTTATTAAAATGTACAGTGAATGGTTTCACTTAAAAAATTAAAACTGTATGTGTGTGTACCTTAACATATATATTTGTTTCTATGTATAATTTTGATGTGAAAATAAAGGTATTATGCATGTAACAATAGTTTATTGTATATATTACAATCTAAGTCAGAATAAACTTAATGCTTTGAAGTCAATACTGCATAAAACTTCTGTTTTTAAACAAAATTAAATAGAATCTTGAAATTTTAAAATAGTTTAAAAATTGAAGGTTTCTGTGTTAATTTATTCCTTGAATAATTTCTAACTCACCCTAGCTTTCATTTTCTGCCTCTTAAAAGAGGTTGGTTGAATTTTAAAGGAATTTAGTCAAACAGAATGACTTGAGCATTACTAGAATACACAAAGAACCTCCATGCTTTGCATAAATTATGGTCATTAATGGCACTGCATGAGGTTGCCTGCTTGAATAACTTTTTTGTCAACAGCAAAAAGAACTTGCTTTCAGAAAAGAGGTTGTGCCAAAAATTCGCAGAAGAGGGTGACAACTCATTTTCATCTTAACAAACAAACATGAAAGTAATTTTTTTTAGACTGTGTAAATCAGAGTAATTTCCTAAATTATACTTTGTGGTAATGTTCCCTCTGAATTTTAAAGCTCATATACTAACACTCCTCAATCAAACTGGTGACAGGAAAAATCCCGAAGTCACTACACAATGGGTCTTCCTTGGACTTGGGTGATGATTTGTTCAAGTTAAGTCACACGCATCAGTTTTAATTCTAACATGCTTTCCAGAGTGGGTCCCCTGTTCTGACTCAAGCCTCATGAGCTAGCAGAAAGAGGAACAAACCTTTTGCCCCAAGTGTTCCAGCCTGGAAAGAAAGAAATGGACACCACCACACGTGGATGCGCCGGAGAGTCCTCCAGGTTCACTTCCTTACCCATTCAAACCCCAGATGCAATATGCAAGTTAATTGCAAAAAAATACTATTTGCATTTATCTATTATATTTAAGATTTCCCTCTATGTTTATCCTAAAACTGACCATAATTATTAAATCCAGGACATTTTTAGAAATCTGTTTCAATGTATGTGCAAAATATCCTGAATTTTCCACAAAATACTAATGTATTCAAATATTATTTTGTTGAGAATCCCTCAAGGTCACAAATTGAATCATATGTGATTCTTTACTAGTAGGATTATACACCATCCATGCTTTGAATCATTTAAGTAAAATCATATTTTACATATAGTCCTTCTTCCCTGCTTTCTTTGTTCCCTACGTGTATTCATGGGAAGTCACTGCACACAATCTATGTCCTCGTTTTTTTTTTTATTTATTAAATTGAGATGCCGATATCTACTTACACACTGTGTGATTCCAACTACATAATGTTCTGGAAAAGGCAGATCTATGGGGGCAGTAAAGACATCAGTGGCCATAGGGGTTGGGGAGGGGAGGGATGAATGGAAGAAACAGAGGCTCTTAAGGGCAGTGCGACGATTCTGTATGAATCTATAGTGGATGTGTGCTGTTATATGTTCATCCAAACCCACAGAACATTCAGCACCAAGAGTGAACCATAGTGTCAACTATAAACCCCTTGCAGGTGACAGCAATGTGCAAGGTAGGTTCACTGATTATAACAAATGTACCCCTATGATGAGGTTTCCCTGGTGGCTCAGATGGTAAAGCTTCGGTCTACAATGTGGGAGACCCGGGTTTGATCCCTGGGTCAGGAAGATCCCCTGGAGAAGGAAATGGCAACCACTCCAGTACTATTGCCTGGAAAATCCCATGGATGGAGGAGCCTACTAGGCTACAGTCCATGGGGTGGCAAAGAGTCAGACACGACTGAGCGACTTCACTTCACTTCTTCACTTCACTTCACCCCTATGATGAGGGATGTTGACAGTGGGGAGGTTGCATGCACAGGGCTAGGCAGTGTACGAGGAAAACTGTGTCTTCCTCTCAATTCTGCTGTGAGCCTGCTGCTACTGCTGCTGCTAAGTCGCTTCAGTCATGTCCAGCTCTGTGCGACCCCATGGATGGCAGCCCATCAGGCTCCTCTGTCCTTGGGATTCTCCAGGCAAGAATACTGGAGTGGCTTGCCATTTCCTTCTCCAATGCATGAAAGTGAAAAGTGAAAGTGAAGTCACTCAGTCATGCCCGACTCTTAGCGACCCTATGGACTGCAGCCTACCTGGCTCCTCCGTCCATGGGATTTTCCAGGCAAGAGCACCAGAATGGGCTGCCATTGCCTTCTTCGGATATTTGCCTAAAACTGCTCTAAAAATCATTTTGTTTTGTTGTTGCTGTTGTTTTTTTAATTGCACTCTGGCTGAATCATAGAACCTGAAGGAATAAGTCAGGGAGCACAGAGGTTTCAATTTCAGGCTTTACAATTAATTGTCATTTTTATAAGAAATAAATAAGTGCTCTTATGATCTTTTAAGAAGGCATAACTCAGGGAAGATGAAATGCATGAGGAATGGATCCAGTTTTAGACAGGAGCAGGAGATACGAATCGCAAAATTATTCTATAATAAAAACAATGACAGTCTAAGTGAGTAACAAGAAGAGACTAGGAATGTGTTATTTCTCGAAGAAGCTCTTAGTCACCTTGTATAGGCGCTCTCAGCTAAAAGAATTGCAATGGAGAAAAGGCCAAGGCACAGCAGTGTGGCAAGCTACCTACCCCACAGCCAGGTGATTTCCCTTCCATATTTAATCAGTATATACACGTACAGACAAACACAGAAAAGCTTAAGGGGTGAATGAAGAAGAGAGAACACAAGAAAATCAGTCTCCATCATTTACTCTAGCAAATCTATAAACATCTTGGCATTGGAACATTCATGCAACTTTGATTTTCTTTCATTTCTGCTACTGGTACACCAGGAGGAACAGAAGACCTAGTTCTAGGGGATAAATCATGGGTTTGGTTGTTTTCAGGCTAATTTCATTGCTGGTTTTTCTTCTGTAAACACCGGCTTGCAGTATTTGGCATGCACTATGCATATTCATTATCTTTTCAATTAGGCTACAAGGTCCTTGAAGGCAAAGACCATGTGTTGTGTTTCTTGGTATCTACTACCCCAGCTTGTGCAGTGCCTGGAAGGCTGCACACACACACACACACACACACACACACACACGTGCACAATCTGACTGGTAGGTCTGTGACTGGATCTCAAAATATCACTTGTCTTCTACTGGAATCACATGTATACAGATGCTAACTTAAGCTGCAGCATGCTACATACAACATACTGAATGAATCAACTATTTTCAATTTGAGTTCAGTGCCAGTGAACTGAATTAAGAGGTCAATGGTTCAATAGAAAATGATCCAGAGATAATTCAGGGTCTCTGTCCAATACTAAAGCACTGAGGGTCCGTCTCACACTATTGTCACCTAGTGTACTGATACAATGTTCTCAAGGGCAGTTTGGGGCTTGTTAATCCAGGTATCAAAGCAGACATGAGAAAGTCAGTACACAAAAGAACAAAGGCTATGATTTTCATAAAGAAGAGGAAAAGTTGCATCTATTTTCATTTCCCTCTTCTTTAAAATGTTTAATTTTCACTTTCAACTTCTACCTTGAGTGTCTGAACTGCTCTGGGCTGTTCCAACTCCAGATATTTTTCCCTTCTGATCTAATGTCTTCTGCCTTTCCTCCTTCCATGCATCTTCTTCTCTTTGCCCGTTTTCTTACACATGAGTGCAGATGGCTGTACACTTTTCCCTTCTGTCCCTGAACTTGAAGACATGGCCTTACAGCTTCACAGCCCCCAAGGTGGGCTCCTATTCAACCTGCCATCACCTGACTGTTTGAGTTCTTCATCCCAGCTCTTGCTGACGTGGCTGGAGACTTAATGAAACAAATGAAGCATGAGTGAACTCAGCAAATTAGGGGAAGTTGACCAGAAGGTAAATCCAGCAAAGATCAGGAAGAAAGAATGGTATTTAATGCTATATGAGAATTAATTACCTTTTTACATCAATCTAATCTGTTTGGTGTATATCTTTAGAGGGAAGGAAAAGGACACATTAGTGAAAGCATTCCTTTTTCTCAACTAACAGTTTACCATAACGTGCTTTCATAGTTTATTCTGTTCCGGGGTATAGGTACACAGGTATTGCCTGAACAGAGGGCTAAAATTCCCCTAATACTGGAAGAAGACACTCACTGTGGAACCCAAAAGAGGCTGAAATTTTCCTTCCTTTATCAGCAGGTGGCATGCCTGTTAGCCAAACAAATGCTTTTTTTCCCCCCTAAAAGGATCATTTTAGTCAAATGCATCTTGCAGATAAAACATTCCTAGTTAGCCAACAGACTGCCCAAGGCCACTGTTCACACCCTAAGAGAGTTCAACAATCATAGTGAGAAAAGTGAAAGTGAAAGTTGCTCAGTTGTGTCTGACTCTTTGCACCCCATGGACTATGAAGTCCACGGAATTCTCCAGGCCAGAATACTGGAGTGAGTTGTCATTCCCTCCTCCTGCGGGTCTTCCCAACCCAGGGATTGAACCCAGGTCTCCCTCAGGAGGATTCTTTACCAGCTGAGCCACAAGGGAAGCCCAAGAATACTGGAGTGGGTAGCCTCTCCCTTCTCCAGGGCATCTTCTGAGCCAGGAATTGAACCACGGTCTCCTGCATTGCAGGTGGATTCTTTACCAACTGAGCTATCAGGGAAGTCTAATAGTAAGAAGAGATCATTTGCTACAGAAGATGGCATTCCCTACACAGGACACGGAATGCAGTTTTATGATCCTAACCACCTTCTCTGTGGACACACTCAGAGAAATAAATACTTAGTTACTGTTAGCCATTCTGCTTACTTTTCTCTTACTATACCATCTGTTCCACAGTATTTCTACAGCCTCAATGATTAAAAAAAAAAAAGCTGAAGATGGGTGGGAGGATTTAGAATTATAAGGAAAAAATAGAAATCATTGATCTAATCCTTGTGCATATTGAGCCATTAACTAGATTTGATCACAGAGTGTCTTTTCTTTCCAAGTAAGAGTCATATAATTCTGATATTAACAACTTTCATTGTAAAATTTTTACATTGCCTAATGCTTTATTTCAAAAATTTCGAGACCTGACACCCTCTTTACTCAAAACTTATACACCTCAAAGCTGAGAATAAAACAAAACAGTCCAAGGAAAAGCGGACAAAGGGCATGAGTTTTTCTAAATAAGATATTCAAATGGCCAACAGGTACATTAAAAAGAGCTCAACATCACTAATCATCAGGGAAATGTAAATTAATTCACAATGAGATATTACCTCACACCTGTTAGAAGGGTTGGGAATTCATGTACACCTGTGGTGGATGTCAATGTATGGCAAAACCAGTACAGTATTATAAACTAAAAAAATTAAAAACAAAATAGGAAACGATAAATACTGGCAAAAATGTAGAAAAAACAAACCCTTCTACACTCTTGGTGGGAATATAAACTAGTATAGCTATCATGGAATACAGTATAAAGGTTACTCAAGAAATTAAAAAGACAACTACCATACGACCCCACAGTTCTGCTTCTGGGTATATATTCTAAAAGAAGAAACATCATTACCTTAAAGAGACACCTGCACTCTGATGTTTACTGAAGCATTATTCATGGTAGGCAAGATACAGAGACAACCTGGGTGTCCATCAGTGCACTAACAGATAAACAAGACATGAGGTCACCCTGTCTCTCCCTCTCTTTCACACACACACACACACACACACACACACACACACACACACAAAGAAATATTATTCAGCTGCAAAAATAAGAAAATCTCTCCAACTGCGACAACATGGATGAACCTGAAGGTCATTATGCTAAGGAAAATAGCCAGATAGAGGAAGACTTACTGAATGGTATCATTTATACATAAAATCAAAAAAGAAAGTTAAGTAAACCTTCTAGAAACAGAGAATAGGATGGTGGTTGCCAGGGGTTTGAGGGGTGGAGGAAATAAGAAGACCTTGGATAACAGGTACAGACTTTCAGCTACAAGATGAAGATTAACAAGGAATGAGGAATGACTGTGTCACATGGTAACTGAAGTTGGAAATACTGTATTGTATAATTGGAATTTACTAGGATAGTAGAAATTATGTATTCTCTTAAAAATAAAAGCAAAACAACACCACAAACATGTGAAATGATGACTGTTGACTAACACTAGAATGGATCCTTTCATGACATGTATCTACATCAAACTCACAGTTTAAGTATTTTGCCATTTTGTTTGCCAATTTTACCTCTATAGGGCTGAACAAACAACAGCAAAGGTAAACCTAGAGCAGGTGAGGCTGAACCAGGGGATATAAGAGAACTAACTGTCCTGGTTGGCGCCATGCTCCCTCTCCTGGCCTCCCGCGGTGACCACACAGACCACAGGGAACGCAAAGACCACTCACCTAAGCGGTAGCTCACACCTTCACTTCCGCCAGCACTACCGGTGGTACTGGTGACCAGAGGTGTGTGAGACCTTCATCTGCAAGCTTGCGTTTGAGTTTTACACCCTTGCTAAAGGGGATTAACCAGGGGACATCTCTACACCAGGGATGGCAATGGTCCCTGCTTCACTGTGGTGATGCCGAGCTTAAATAAAATGAGGCATCAAAGGCACACATTGTCAGAGAAAGAAAACGGGAAAAATAGAGAAAATAGAGCATCTACATGTGGTCACTACTGGCACTGACTCCTAGTTCATGGGAGAATTATACACAATTTCCTATGTACTGGGAACATACATATATACATATATACACACATGCATACACACATATAAGATATACATACATATGTGAAAATATAATTATATATAACTTGGTGGGACTGTATATTAATACATATATATATAAGTACATATAGGTATATATATAATGATATAATATGATTATCAGTTCAGTTCAGTTGCTCAGTCGTGTCCGACTCTTTGCGAGCCCATGAATCGCAACACGCCAGGCCTCCCTGTCCATCACCAACTCCCGGAGTCCACTCAGACTCGCGTCCATTGAGTCAGTGATGCCATCCAGCCATCTCATCCTCGGTCGTCCCCTTCTCCTCCTGCCCCCAATCTCTCCCAGCATCAAAGTCTTTTCCAATGAGTCAACTCTTCGCATGAGGTGGCCAAAGTACTGGAGTTTCAGCTTTAGCATCATTCCTTCCAAAGAAATCCCAGGGCTGATCTCCTTCAGAACGGACTGGTTGGATCTCCTTGCAGTCCAAGGGACTCTCAAGAATCTTCTCCAACACCACAGTTCAAAAGCATCCATTCTTCGGCGCTCAGCCTTCTTCACAGTCCCACTCTCACACCCATGACCACAGGAAAAACCATANACTCTGCATATAAGTTAAATAAGCAGGGTGACAATATACAGCCTTGATGTACTCCTTTTCCTATTTGGAACCAGTCTGTTATTCCATGTCCAGTTCTAATTGTTGCTTCCTGGCCTGCATACAGATTTCTCAAGAGGTAGGTTAGGCGGTCTGGTATTCCCATCTCTTTCAGAATTTTCCACAGTTTATTGTGATTATACATATAACTTATTGGGAATACATATATGAATATATATATATGTATATACATAGGGGGACAACAGAGGATGAGATGGTCGGATGGCATCACTGACTCAATGGACATAAGTTTGAGTAAACTCCGAGAGTTGGAGATGAACAGGGAGGCCTGGAATGCTGCAGTCCATGGGGTCTTAAATCAGACAACTGAGTGACTTAACTGAACTGAATATACATATGCAATTATATAGTTATAATTACATATAGTTCTTTAGGAATATATGCTAACTATATATAAAACTATATATATATCTGTATATAGCTATATATGCGTAATTTTATACATATATTTTTACAAATATAGAAAATTATGTGTGCATTTGTGTGTGCGTGTATATATATATATTTCTTTTTTTTATTTTGCAATAAACTACTTTAATGTGCAATAAAATGGTAGCAGTTTTTCACACAAAAATTCCCAGGAACTTGAAACTCAGTCTTCTCCCTAAGAACATGTAAGTGCAGATTTTATTGAACATGTTTACTAGGAAGCAGCTTTGCTCACGTAGGAGGTAATAATATGAAAGAAGACAGTTGCTTTCTTGCTTCCTAGTCATGACATGGCGACCACCTCCCTTAGGGAAACATCTCAAGACACTGAAGTTAGCAGCGCAGAGCATGGCCGTAATCTATTTCTTCATGGGGCCCAGCAACCTGGGAAACATAAACAAGCATCAGCCTCTCTAACTTAGATTTGTACAGAGCGGTCACCATGGTCAGCTGAGTGATGACCCAGGCAACGGCAAACTAAATTCTCGGTTCTGGAAAGTCACCTTTCCCCATCCAGCAGAAAGAGGCTAAAACTGGGTTCCAAACAGCCACGGCCGTTTCATATTTCACAGCCCAGGAGCAGCGATGCGGAGGACAGAAGCTCATTTTTATGACGATGAGGTTTGAAATTCAGTAAAGAGAAAAGCAGGAGGAAATGGCGACCTGCTGCAGTATTGTGGCCTGGGAAATCCCACAGACAAAGGAGCCTGGCGAGCTACAGTCCACAGGGTTGCAAAGAGTCAGACACAACTTAGAGACTGAACCAGCACCACCACCAAGGGTGAACAGAACTGTCTTGGCAGTAGAAACATGCACAGCGAGGGGAGGAGCCTGCGGGATGAGCAGGAGCCCCCAGGGACATGCATGTGAGTCCTGCTGGTGACCGCCGGCCTTGGCCGGGACCCTGCAGGGGTTCGGGTATCACTATCTCTAGGGAAACCAGGAAGTACAAACCCTACCAACACTCTGCATGCAAGGTCAATGGAGAGTAAGGGAAGTGCTGCTGCTGAGCCATCCAGCAAAACTCTAATTCCAAGCCAATTCTGGATTAATTCTGAGTCACTGGGTTGGGTCATCTCCAGGGAGAAACCACATCTGAAATGAGGAGCTGGGGGGATACCAAGAAAGTTTGTCCCTATTTTTTCCCCCTCAAAGATGCTTTTCTTTAAAGCTCTGGAGCTTCTGTTTCAGAGATCAACACTTTTAGCAAAGTTCTATCCCCCTTGTCAGGTCCTCTTTCAATAAAGCAGAAACGCCCCAGGAAAAGAATGGCTAATCCAAGGAGGTGAACTTTCTTAGACGCTTTCCCTGAGCTGGGATGAGCACCTCTGGGAAGCCAGTGACCCTTCCTCAGGAGGAAGGAAGGGGAAGCTCTGAGAGGAGGACATGGCGGAGACCAGCTGGGGTCAAAGGGCACCAGTCAGATCCTGAAGTAAGCGGTTGTTATGGACTCAATCTGACTGTGGTCCTTTCTCGGTTTAACTGACTATGTACTCTGTCAGCACATGAAGCGGTTTTGCAGCCCCGAGCTGGTCTAAGGGTGTCCTGACACCTGTCTCAGGGGCTGGGGCAGACATCGCCCTCCCCAGATACGCAGAGGCTGACATGGCCCCTCCTAGGTCACCAGGAACGGAGGATGACGAGTGGCCACACACACGGCTTTGCACTCAGCCCAGGTGGAGGGCGGCAACTCCCAACTGTTTCAAAGGCTGTTGTCCCTTAAAGGCTGACTTTCAATAACACCCTTTACATCTCTCCTGATTTTAAAACACGACGCCTTATGACGTTTCCTCATCCTAAATCTCCCTGAAGTTTCTTGAAGGTGAGGAGTCGGTCTTACATTAGCTTTGCCTGAGAATAACAGCCACTTCAAAAATAACGCATGCTCAGTGTCCAGACCAAGTCTAGAACTTGAGGCAAGTGAAGCTTATATTTTTGAAGCACAGCCATCTACATGCCTCGATTCTGCCTGTGCCTGGCCATCCTAACCGTTCCTAACCTCAGGATACTATTTTCCTTGAAAACACAAGGTGGGTGACAACACCTAGGGTCTTCCTCCAATGTGAAGTCACGTCTCAGATGTGAGGACGCGTGCCAGGACCAGGCTGTCAGGGCAGGACCCTCGAGCATCCTCTGACTACCGCTGGAGCTGGAGGGACTGTGTCCTAGCTCAGCACCCACAGTGGGTGTGCAGTAATCAGGTGCTTGAGGAGCATGAGGACACATCAGCTTTGTGTCCACCTCTGATGACAGGTGGTGCAAGGACTGAAACCTCATTCCAGCCAAACTTGGACGAAAATGAAATCATGATGTAAGTGACTGCTACATTTTAAAAGTCTGAATGTTTTTGTATGACGACAGGAATAAGTATTACTGATATACTGAATTAGGATTTTGACAACAACTATCTAAACTTGCTGGGGAAGCATTATATATGCTGTCATTTTAATATATGAAGAAGAAATCTGACACCCGTTTTGTGTGAGAAAGGGAATGCTTAAGTTTTCAATGATGACCAATTTCTGGAAAGTTGTCAGACTAGCATGCAGAGATCTAGGTAATTTTAAGAGAGCAACTCATTTTAAACAATCTCACCTGGGATTTATGTCACTTAGGAAGAGCTGTTAGTCAACATATGATTGAGTTGTATGACAGAAACATCATTTTCCATTTACTGTGAGGTTCATGTTGAGTTACTCAACTACTAAGTAGCCTGTGTTAAACTCAGCTCTGAAATTAAAGACACATTTACACGGGAGATTTTGAAAAGTTCAAATGTACTAGAAAGCAATGACTTGTTGATGACAGGTAATGGTAGACTAGGAAGTTATCACATTGCACTGGTTTTCTTTTACAAAATGAACACCTGCCCAGAACACTGGCTGAAAGTGAAAGTTGCCCAGTCGTGTCTGACTCTTTATGACCCCATGAACTATACAGTCCATGGAATTCTCCAGGCCAGAATACTGGAGTGGGTAGCTTTTCCCTTCTCTAGGGGATCTTCCCAACCCAGGGATCAAACTCAGGTCTCCTGAATTGCAGACAGATTCTTTACCAGCTGAGTTAGGAGAGAAGCCCAAGAATACTGGAGTCGGTAGCCTATCCCTTCGCCAGCAGATGTTTCCAACCCAGGAATAAAAGAGTAAAGCGTCTGCCTGCAATGTGGGAGACCCAGGTTCAATTCCTGGGTTGGGAAGATCCCCTGGAGAAGGAAATGGCAACCCACTCCAGCACTCTTGCCTAGAAAATCCCATGGATGGAGGAGCCTGATAGGCTACATTCCATGGGGTTGCAAAGAGTCGAACATGACTGAGCGACTTCACTTTCACTTCACTCCTGCATTGCAGGCGGATTCTTTACCAACTGAGCTATTAGGGAAGCCTGAGCACTGGCTAGGCTAGTTTAATCTAGTATGGAGCCCAGCAGAGTGAAGTAGGTCCTGACCCTGAATGTGCTTTGTAAGCACAGATGCACCACGGTAAACACAGAAGCTCTAGCCCAGGAGAAGGTGGCGAGTCTCTTGTTTGTTACTGAGCAGGAGATGGAACCCCAGGTGACGAGGCAGCTTCCAGGTCTGCCTGCCACATGGACGTGGCCATGTGAACCCCTGGGTCTCCATTTACTCAAGAAGCAACTGCAAGAAGATTCACCGTCCTGGACATTAAGGACTCCAGAAATACAACCAAGGACTTTGAAGCCAGGTTCTCATGTTTTGCAATTGAAATATGGCTGCGGGCCCACCCAAACTACCAGCAAGGGAGAAAGGAAAACCTCCAGGGTAACTGTCAGGGGAATGCTGGCCCCGTAGCAAAGCGGACCTCCGCTAGATTCAGCTTCTCAGTCGGCAGGGGGACCGTCTGATACGGCAGGTATCTGAGTGTCCCTGTGGTCTGGGCACCGCTGTGGCAGCTGGCTTCTGGTGGCAGTGAACTGTGTCATCACAGTGTCTCTGAAATCACCAGGTAGGTGGTGAGTTCTGTGAATGCTGCCTTCTGGCCCCGATGTGACTTCCTGTCTGTGTCGAGAGGGCTGCCGTGTCTAGTACTCAGAACCCTGCCTGGGCTTTTCTGTCTCTTCCAGTTGTGTGTTCTGTTCCCCTCAGCTTGCCAGCCTCTTGTAGTTTTCATGGGCTGCAGCTGCCGTTCAGATGCGTTCTGAACGCAACATTCTGAAAATGCAAATGATGACTGTGCCCATTAATTCTGCATAAGATCTCTCTCAAGAATTTTTTCCCCTCTTTATATGCTTTGGGATTTGACGATTCAAGTCACACATTTAGCATATTAGATAACCTATTTAGTAAACCAGAACTCCCAAAATTCTTAGGCTGAATTTTAAATATGAGCCAATCTAATGAAATGGAAAATTTTTAAAGAAATAAAACCATGATTTTGTGTGATGCTTCTGATTTTTAGGGTAATTTTACTGCTTTTTTTTTCAGGTAAACATCTAGACAATCTTATTCTATTTTTAAAAATGAAAGACAGACTCAGAGAAGTGAAAAGAGATTAAAGCCATGCTTTCACTTGGAAGGTCAGCTTTCATGACCAAATAAATATTTTCAACATGCTACCAAAACAAAGGCATTTTCTTAGAGTCATTAAGGGAAAGCAGCAAGGTAGAGACCAGAATTAAATGTCAAATTATTTTCTGTGAACTTTTAGCTTGCCTGTCTATTCACTGCTTAAATTCGCACAGACATTTTTTTTTTTCTTTTTTACCATTTCCTTGAACAAAAAACATTCACTTAAGTTGTATTGACCTTTTTCTTCTTTATTTGTTTACAGGCACTGGTTACATAAGTTTCTAACACAGCCTGACTTGAGAATTCCAGTTTTTGAATACTGTCACTGTTGTTTGTTTTGATTTTTTTCTAAAATTTCACTTACTATTTGCTAAAGTAAAAAGACACATCCATTCTGTGATGAAGCAATTCTTAATATAACTTTAGGTTTTTGTAACCAGTGTGTCTGTGTCTGGATCCTTCTGTCTTTCCTCCCTGGAATGGGTTTTGTCTCTGCCATTCCTTAGGAAGGATCATGGCATGGTTCCCTAAGAAAGTATGACCACACACCCAGGCAAGAGTACCTGAGTGGGTTGCCATTGGCTACCAGCTAGATGACCAAAATAAAGAACTAGTGGCAAAAAATAGACACAAAATACTCTTATTCATAGTGGTTAAGTGGGAAAAGCCAGTTAACAATGTTATTGACTACATGATTAACTGCTCACGTTTCTCTTCTAACAGCATATTTTAATGAGACCACTGATATGAGTCATCCAATGAAAGTCTTCTATTTGTTTCACAGCAGTTATCCTTGCGAGCTGTAATAGCAGGTGAAATGTATGGGAATCAAAGCCTAATACACCCCTGCATCTGAAAACATACAAGTTACTACTGTTAAGGTTTCTGCACCAGCCTTGTCCTATGCAGAGCTGCCATGGAGGGTGGAGGGAGTCCTGAGTGTGTGTCCTGCACTTCCCTAGAAAGTTCTCTCTGGCACTAAGATTCACGTGTCCTTCCAAAGGCAACACTACACTTGGTGTCAGAGGGACTGTTTTCCAAAGAACGCTTAGCTTTTGTATGCTTACCTCTTGTGTGACCTCTGGCACTCTCCTAGCGAAGCACATGCATAATATGAATACCATCTGAAAGAATGTGACAATAGTCCTGCAGTTGTTGATTTTTTTAAAGAGAGCATGCATCCCAAATAATTCTTAAGTAAAAACACTACTGAAAACTATAAAACTGTCTGGTCATTCTGTAATTTGAAAGTATTTAATTTCTTAAATATATCATAATACCATTGCCACTGAAAGAAAAAATGTGATGGAAAGCATTTTATCATTTTTCCAGGGCTAGTGACTATTCAACTGATAAACTCATATAAATCAATGAATTTGCCCTAAGTTGAGATTTCGCAGCTAGTTGCTAGAAATCAGCAGTGATTTTACACACACACACACACACACACACAATTTTTTGTATGTGTGTCTGTGTATACACAACCTTGGACACACACTCATATCTGTTAGCTCAAAGTCTAAGTAAGAAAATTTGTTTCTTTAATAAACTCTCTCAAAAAATTACAAGTAACTTGGATAATTATTTTCGCTGGGTTTTAATTTACAAGCCAATCATGCTTTGGGTTTTTCATTTCTCTTCCCCTTCAAGTATTACTTTTCTGATGAATTGAAAGAAATTGAATCAAATATGTAAATTTCTTAAATGGGTGAAATTACATCCATATTTTACTTTTATTTGGACCAAATATTCAAAATAACATTTCAAATAATGGCATATAATCACCTAATAAAATGTCTTTTTTTTTTTTTTTACAGTTTGGATAATAAAAAGGAAAACATTGTGCACCCAAGGCTGATTCCTGTTGATGTATGGCGAAAACCGCCACATATTATAAAGTAATTCAGTTCAGTCACTCAGTCGTGTCCAACTCTTTGCAACCCCATGGACTGCAGCACGCCAGGCCTCCCTGTCCATCACCAACTCCTGGAGTTTTAAACTCATGCTCACTGAGTTGGTGATGCCATCCAACCATCTCATCCTCTGTCATCTCCTTATCCTCCCACCTTCAATCTTTCCCAGCATCAGGATATTTTCAAATGAGCCAGCTCTTCGCATTAGGTGGCCAAAGTATTGGAGTTTCAGCTTCAGCATCAGTCCTTCCAATGAACACTCAGGACTGATCTCCTTTAGGATGGACTGGTTGGATCTCCTTGCAGTCCAAGGGACTCTCAAGAGTCTTCTCTAACACCACAGTACAAAAGCATTAATTCTTCAGGGCTCAGCTTTCTTTATAGTCCAACTCTCACATCCATACATGACTAATGGAAAAACCATAGCCTTGACTTAGATGGACCTTTGTTGAAAAAGTAATGTCTCTGCTTTTTAATATGCTGTCTAGGTTGGTCATAATTTCCCTTCCAAGGAGTAAGCATCTTTTAATTTCATGGCTGCAGTCACCACCTGCAGTAATTTCGGGCCTCCCCCAAAAGACAGTCTGCCACTGTTTCCACTCTTTCCCCATCTATTTCCCATGAGTGATGGGACCAAATGCCATGATCTTCGTTTTCTTCTTTAAGCCAACTTTTTCACTCTCTTCTTTCACTTTCATCAAGAGGCTCTTTAGTTCTTCTTCAC
The DNA here is from genome assembly GCA_006410935.1 of Redunca redunca. Classification (NCBI taxonomy): domain Eukaryota; kingdom Metazoa; phylum Chordata; class Mammalia; order Artiodactyla; family Bovidae; genus Redunca; species Redunca redunca. The sequence continues at coordinate 365,295 of SJYQ01035785.1, forward strand.
TTTCTGCCATAAAGGTGGTGTCATCTGCACATCCAAGGTTATTGATATTTCTCCCGGCAATCTTGATTCCAGCTTGTGCTTCATCTAGCCCAGCATTTCTCATGACATACTCTGCATATAAGTTAAATAAGCAGGGTGACAATATACAGCGTTGACATACTCCTTTCCTGATTTGGAACCGGTCTGTTGTTCCACGTGAAGTTCTAACTGTTGCTCCCTGACCTGCATACAGATTTCTCAAGAGGCAGGTCAGGTGGTCCTGTATTCCTGTCTCTTT
>SJYQ01035785.1:381730-393374 GCA_006410935.1 Redunca redunca
TTTTACAAAAAAAAAAAAAAAAAAAATGAATGGTGTATCAAAGACAAGACACAGGTTTGAAAGGTTCATCACAGAAGAAACAAAGTGTTTATAATTTTTTTTTAAAGGGAGGTTATTTTCTAAAAATAGCCCTTTAAAATTAAATACAGGTTAAAAACAAAAGTGTAGGGTTTTCAGAACAACATTTTAACTTGAAAAGATGAGAACTCTGGAATCTCTATGGCACTGTTTCTTAAAGCAATAAACACACCTGGCCAGTTATAGAAATCACTGTATGTTGCAGGCCGTGGGCAGAGGGCTTTGCAAACCAACCCTCATTTGCTCCATTTTACAAGCCTCTGCTGTCTTGTCAGGGCCATTTTCCATCTCACAGACAACCAGCCTGGGACTTACAGCAGCCCGCTCTGCATCCTCAAGCTTGCAAGTTGCAGAGCTGAGGCCACATCCCTAGCCCAGGCTTCTCTTAGCTACTATCCCAAGCAGCCTGCAAGAGGATGGAGAAACTAGAGGAAATAGGCCCTGCAGCCCCACCCAGACAAGAACAGCTCCACAGGCAGTGGGCTCCACTCTGAGGACAAACAGACACTGGCCTTCTGTCCTAGGAAAGGACCCTGCAGTGAGGGGCCAGGCACCAATCCTTGTAGGATGCAGCTTCCTTGTCTAACCACAAAGGAATCACCTTAGGAGGTTCCCTAAGTTCCAGATATTCTAAAGCTCATAATTCACAAAAATAAAAACCTCCTGGTTTTTTAAAGAAAAGATGGACTCTAATTGCCATGAAATTAAAAGACACTTGCTCCTTGGAAGAAAAGTTATGACCAAACTAGACAGCGTATTAAAAAGCAGAGACATTACTTTGTCAACAAATGTCCATCTAGTCAAGGCTGTGGTTTTTCCATTAGTCATGTATGGATGCGAGAGTTGGACTACAAAGGAAGCTGAGCACCGAAAAATTAATGCTTTTGAACTGTGGTGTTGGAGAAGACTCTTGAGAGTCCCTTGGACTGCAAGGAGATCCAACCAGTCCATCCTAAAGGAGATCAGTCCTGAATATTCATTGGGAGGACTGATGCTGAAGCTGAAACTCCAATACTTTGGCCACCTCATGCGAAGAACTGACTCATTGGAAAAGACCGTGATGCTGGGAAAGATTGAGGGCAGGAGGAGAAGGGGATGGTTGGATGGCATCAACGACTCAAAGGACATGAGTTTGAGTAAACTCTGGGAGCTGGTGATGGACAGGGAGGCCTAGTGTGCTGTAGTCCATGGGGTTGCAAAGAGTCAGACATGACTGAGTGACTGAACAGAACTAAACTGAGTTGTCTAAAGGGTTTCAAATCAGAATGACTTCAGTGCATGGGCTTATTAAAATCCAGTGATGGGAAATGTTCATTGTTCCAGCCACTGCTCACAGACAGGACTCTCCAAGCTTGCATGCCATGTGCCCACAGGATGGAACCTGAGCAGTAAAGTGGCACATTGTTCAGAAATGCCTTAAATTGCACAAAATTACCTTATTCTCCTAACCAGTGCTCCATGAAAATTAGATGTTCAGAGTTGGAGAGAAACTTTAAATGAAGACATCAAAATGTACAATTGGAAAACCATGACATACAAATTTGGCTGATTTGGGGAATAAAAGAAAGCTTACAACTATTCTCTGAGAATGGATAAAATAGAATTTGCACAACAGACTTTTAAAAGGAAGTTATGTTTTTAAAAAGGAAATTTATTTAAAAGTGTTAATTTAATTGTAATTTTGCTTCCTGGACAAAAGGCCACATACAAAGAGAGGGGTGAACTGCAAAAAAAAAAAAAAAAAACAACTAAACAAATAAAAACCAACAACAAAAATCAGGCAATTTGTGTTTTGTGAAATGAATTTATATACCTAAAGGGGAAAATTTTCCCATTGCCTATAACACAGATAATTTATCCATACCAAGTAGGGTTTATCACCTTATCTTATGGATAAAGAAGACTTTAAAAGGAGGGTCCTTGTGTCACCATTGGGGAAAATGGGGCCAGACCTGGCTTTGGAGTGCCTCAGGCTCCCTGTGGCGTCCAGATAAGATAGCAGTCACTCTAGGACGATTCTGGAGTATAACATGCTTTTTTTTTAATAATAAAAAATAAAATTATTCCTATTTACTTTTATTATCTTGACTTAAAGACCATATAGGAATATCATCTTGAGGTATTTAGATAAGTGAAGAATTATGGCCTGGGACTGTCTCTGTTTCAACTCCTGCTCTGCCACCTGGAAAGTGTGAGGCTGTGAGGCAAGACATCTAACCTTCTCTGAGTTCACTGTCTCACCTATGAAATGGTGAAGAGTATCTCTAAGTCATGGTGACTGCTTACACACTTGCCTGGTACTTAGCAATACCTGGTGAATATTATTATTCAGTGTAAGTTGTTTTTAGAATAACGTGTTATTCAAAGAAATTTTTAGAGAAATATATTTTGAGTACAAGAGGGACTTAGGAAAAGGGTTATAATGACATCATGTTATTTATGGCCTCAGGCCTTTGGAGAGCATGCAGGGCTTTCAGAAAAGTAGAAGTTCATAGACTGATACATACATACACACACATACAAGATATCTGTTTATATTTTGCTTGCTCCATAGAAAATTCTTAAATGCAACATTACAATAGGTCTGTGTAATGCAATTATTACATTTAAATTTAAAATGGAAAACATTTAAAAAAAAAAAAAAAGCAATTATACCAGTTGGTGGTCACGGAACGATGCTCTGTGGTCTCTTTCTCCTTCTACCTGAAAAATGCCACCTTTTCCCCCAAAACAACGTGACCAGACTGAACCACTAACATGATGGAGGTCAAGGTTATGGAAACAGAAAGACTAGAAACAGTCACAACTTGGAGGTTGTGAAACACACAGAATTCAATGCCACACAGACCCCTAAACTGAGTTCTGGGGCAGAAAAAGGTCCATCAGTGAGTTAGTGTCCGTGTTAACTTCTTGGTTTCCATGACAATGCTACAGATGTATAAGATGTGACTGTCAGGGTAACTTGGGCTGGGTGATAAACCAACGGTCTGAGCTGCAAATTCTCCACAAAATGACGTTAAAATGAACAGTTAGCAAACAAAATGAGGAGGGAGAGGCTGGGGCTTCCTTTCTGTACAGGCAGCAGGTAAGCCGAGGGACTGATTTTGGGTGTTGATGGCTCTGTGTATGCCTCTATAATCCATCCTCATTAGAAATTAAATAGACACCAAGTCAATTATCAATTAAGTGACAAGCTGGATAAACACTGCAGGTGTTAATTGACCCTTCAAGGGTTCTTTGAAGTTCACTCAGCGTTGCCAGTTCCTTTGAAGTTCTCTTCTGGCTTCAGCAAATCGCTGATTAGATTGATTTAATGGTGAGGTTTTCCCTGGTTAATGGGAACAGAATAAAGTGTAGTTACAAGACTACTTTTTGTCCTCTAACGTGTAATCTCGCACAGTCCCGATAGGCAAAGGGGTAGGGTCATGTTGCTTAGTGAATAACTAAACTTAAGCCTAAAAAAAAGTTATAGGTAACAGATTTTCTATTGATAGAAGAAGCCAGGGTTAATCTGAGGGGGCTAAGAAGCATTCTTGAGCTTGTGATCAGTGTGCTTTTCCAGGGAGGACGATGGTGTAAAGAAAGCTCTACGCCGTCCTGGTGGTACTCCTCCCCAGGTTCTACCACCTACATGTCACTTACGTCTTTCAATGTCTGTTCAGCTCAGCGGCCTGGGTGTTCCACGTGGAGGCTGGCTCCTGGACATACACGCAAGAGACACAAACATCCGCTAAGGTGAAGACCAGGGTGCATTTAATAGGGCACAGTGAGGGTGTTTGCTGGGGAGGAAAAAGGCCCGGCTGGTGGGCAGGGTGGGCTATGCTCTGAAAAGCCTTGATCTGCTAAGGCTTCAGTTGGGTTTTATTCCAACTGTCATAGCTCAGTCACTGAAGGTTTTTTAAGAAACTAATGCATTTAAGTAAGTCTGGGGGCACATCTTAAACACATTCGTGTGTTCTTGTTTTTCTTCCTTCTCTACCCCTAGACACACCCACCCCATCTTGAAACAGGGTAGATAATCATGCCCAGATATGAGTGCATATTTTAAAGATATCAAACACTCTCTTCCTGGTCTTTTGTCAAGACTTTCTGATGTTCCAAATTCTTTTAACCACCGTGTCTTAATTTAGAAACCTTAGTAGCTTAATGCTGAAATAAAATCAATCTTTTTTTTTTTTCCTCTTGAAATTTCCAGAATTAGGAGTTAGATTGGATCACTTTAGATAGTAAGAAGAAATGGTTAGCCTCACTGCTAACCAGGTTTCTGACTGCCGGAAAAATCATAATTACTGTACCACATGGCAAAGCCAACTAGGAATGATGGCTCTCCCTTTAAAGAAGGTATTGAAGGTATAAGATGCTGACCTGTCTAAACTTAGCATCTAACTAGTTCGAAACGAATCAAGCCTCATCTGATGGACGCAGAGTGGCTTAAGCTAAAGCAAAGACCGCCCCCTTCTCCACCCTCCCCCTGTGACACACCACGATTAACATATGGACAATTTTGGAACTTTACATCATCCACCACTTTTAGACAGCCTCTGCAGTAGCCATGGCAACCCTTACATAAAACATAGCTGAGTTGGTAACTTCACTCCAAATGAATTGAAAATAAGGCTAATCCTATTATTGCTCTTAACAATTTTCCAGGTAGCTTCTTCTCAGAGTACCCTTTCTTGTATAGTCTCTCTTTTAAAAATAGATTATTGGAAAATTATATGTGTGTGTGCACTCTTTCTACACGCACAGCCATTAACACGGTCCTGCTGTCACTGCTGTGTAACCTTGTGCCCGAGATGAAGTACACCCACCTACATGGCCACTTAGTATTTTTCTTGTAATCTGGGGATGGGTAAATCTTTTAAATATACCAATTTAGAACCTGACACATGGTAGAGGCTGTCACTTGAAAATTACAGTTAAATAATAGTCTTTTGAAGATAAGTTCTATTATGCTTCTGTATAAATCTGGAAAGGTAACCCAGTGGCTCCGCTTTGTATTGTAAATGTGCCCACGTATGTTTCAGCAGCGATTTCGGAAAACCATGTTTTCCTTTTCTGCCTCCACTGAAGACCATTCTCTTTTAAAGTGGTCCTATGGCCATGTCGAGATTTTCCTCTTTGTAATTGTGATAAACACTCAATGTCACCCCAAGAAGCTCTGCTGTCCCTGACTCTACTGATGCACTTGTGTGCTCAGAGGCTTCTCCAGTAGCCCATCTCCCTTATGCTGGTGGCCTGCTCAGGCTTCAGGATCCAAACCCCAGGGTCAGTCCTGAAACAGAGGAAAGGGAACCTCCCCAGCAGGCCATTAGGCTCAGATCCGGACAGTTCCACTGGGGGGACAGTCTTAGAGTGAAAAGAAAATGTGGTTTGGGTTCAGAGGCCTTCAGGCACAGCCTCGCCCCTCACCTGCTCCCTCAGATTTGCCGTCTCCCATCCTTTGTGCCTCTTGGACTCTTCATCAAAAACAGGCAAGGATCTCAACAATGAGTGCACCGGGCTTTGTGCACGCCACCAGGACGGTGCAAGTCATCTCAAGAAGGTAATTATCAACACAGCTCCATACATGTCTGATGAGGACTATCAGAAGAGAGGAACCACGATGAACCAACAGGAAACCCAGTTTATTAGACCAGAAGGCACACAGGGCACAAGTCCCATCCAGGGTTTTTTCAACAACTGCTTGAGTCCTACCCACCCCTGCTAGATTGTTGTTGAATGTGGTGTCCTGGCAAACACCAAGAGAAACAATTCAGAGAGCTGGAAACCATTTCAGTCTGAATCCAAGCACCAGGAAGACATGGGGCGATTCCTCTGACATTCCCTACGCAGATTCCCGACTGTGAGCTGTCGTTTTCAGGCACCCACATGGCCATAGCCCCCCTGGCATTTCCGACAGATCACAATTTTAGCACATTCAAGAGTCCATCCACACACTTTTCTGAGTTTGATGTTGAAGGACGAGGAGACCCGAGTCGGGGAAAGGACTGGTGGAGATAAAACAGAGAGGAGGAGAGGATGCAAGAGAAATCAGCAGGGATGGGAAAAGAAGAAATGGGAAAACCACGTCAAGTAAGGTCAGTCAGTCCTGCAGGCCGCCTACTGCAGATAAAAGAGACCGAGGGGTCTGCCTGCTCAGGGTGCTCACGCTGTGCGGAGGGCCACGAGGCCTTCTGCAGGACTCTGTGCCGCTGTGCTCACGTCTCTGCTCAGCATCCCTGTTTCTCTTCCAGACTTGGACGTGGACATTCACACTGTAGAGTCGCCTTTCTTGCATAAACAAAGTTTGTTTGGCAAAAGCCAACCTTGACCATGGATGCCATTAATACAACCATCATCCAACACACCTCACTTTTTCCTCTCCCTCCTCCCAACCGGATATCACATCCAGGAAATGCCTGAGATCTCTGGCATCTCTCAGAAATAAGGCCTTAACAAGGAATGGCTGAATTTCTAAGAATGTGCCACCATATATTTTTGCATTGGAATGCTTTTCTGAAAACTAAAACAAGGTGATTTTAGATCCAGGAGAGTGTTGCATCACTGAATCTCTTACACTGATGGACAGAGAAAAGCACTCAGTAGATGGTGAATGAATTAATTTAAAACAGTACAGCTCATTTAGTACAGCCTCTTTTTATATAAGCAGTTAAATGATTTGTTCAAGGTCACAGCGATGATTTGAGACAGAACTTGGAGCAGAAACCAGGACACTCAACTTTCAGCTTTGTATCAGGTTCCATGAGCTCTGACGTTACAAGAAGCTACACAGATAATAACATAATCTCTGAGTCTTAAAACTTAAATGGTATAACATGAAATATGCAAAAGGTTAACCCTGCTCAATCTAAAAGTATTGCTCAGATGAATGAAACGGAAAACAAATATCACAGAGGCAGTGGTTATTTTTCTCTTAATTGAAGTAACATTTAACATAAGGACAATAAAATTAATGAAAGGAAATAACCATCTATAAATACAAATTCTCTGCGTTGAATGTTGAGTCTTGGAAAATAAAGTAAAATGCAGTGTTGATAATTGGTTTAAAAACAGGTGGTCTAACTTATGACATTTGTCAGGTTTGATATTTTTATCCTTCAGTCTCTGTACTGAAATGCAAACTTAAACCCCTAGAGATGTTCAAAATCACTCATTTCATCCCCTCCACCAATGCATCAAGAGCCATTATTTCCTCTATTCCAACTTATTTTGAACTTACAGTGGAGTTTCCTTGTTGTTGAAGACCTGAAATAGGTAGCAGTTGCAGTTCTTAAAATGCTAAGAAATTAAAACAAGACCTAAAAAACCCAGTTCAACTCATATCAAATGACTTAATTTGATGCATACTTTACATCTTTAAACATCTAGTTTTCAGTTGTATTATTGACACAGCAAAGTCTGCTCGTGCAAGAAACACCATAAACCAGAGGCTATAATGGATTCGACTGAGTTTTCTCCTGTCACCACCAGCACACACGCCAGGGAACTGATCAGATAACCAGCATTATGCATGCATCAGAGGAGCATTTACGGTTCCCTTGTGACCTGCAAGGTTGGTCACATGGTCTCCAGGGAGGAAAAGATGTAGGTAATCACACATTTGCAGCACAGGCGACAGATGACTGGTACCAGGACATTTTAAATCACCACCATCTAAAAATATCTGTTGACACTGAATCAACTCCAAACCAAATCCAAAACTAGCTCAGCTCACTTAGCTGCCTCGTCTGTGTAGCTTCATACGAGCCCAAACTGAGGCAAATTCCAGTGTCCAGGACCAGACAACTTCTCCAGCTCTAAGACCAACACAGAAACATCCCAGAAGCTCTGACAAATCACTCACACTACAGGTTACGTTTTAGCAGCCAGAAGAACAAGGGAAGAAAGAAGGATGTCTCTTGTCCAGCACTCACCATATGGACGGTGCTTCTGTCCCGCTGATCTCTAAGAAGTCGTATCCTTCTTCAAGCTGGAAATCTGTGAAGACCAGCGCGATGGTGTCCCCGGGCTCTGCGAGGATGGTCCACGTGCAGTCGGCGTTGTTCTCATACTCAGAAGGGAAGTGGGGGCTGGAGATGCTGCTGCTCGTCCCCCGCAAGGTTCCCCCACAGGCCCCCTCAGCTGCAAGGGGCAGAAGAGAGAAAGCGTGTTTAGAAGTGGCTTCAGACACAAGTACCTCCATCAAGCGCCACTCTTCACGGGTGGCAAATATTTTCTGAATCCAAAATCATGACACACAATCGGAAAGAGGGTTACTTTCTTCTGATTTGTTAGTTTAGTTCTATGGAAAAACGTAACAGTATACCAGTTATATTGCCTTGTGAACTGAACTACCACTAAAGAAAGAAGTGAAATTATGTCTTTTCTAAGATCTATGATGTGCAATTATTACACACCTGACTTTCACAGGCGGCTCAACTGTATTCTCAAAGGAAGAAAGAAACAAGTTGGCAACATTTTGAGTCTTAAAAGTACGTAGCCATCTTTGCTTCATTTTCTGGGAGCTGGCTGTGAAAACACAGTGATCTTAAAAGAAGTATCCACCCTAATCTTTACATCAGGTAGAGTCTGGAATGTGCACTTGGCTTTGAATTTCAGATAAGTCATTGAATAAGTTGAAAACAGAGATGCACCAATATCATAAAAAGATTCTGAGTAGGAAACAGCTACATGAAAACTTAAAATGGATAATCGAGGAAAAGTTACAAGGAAAAAATCAGTAAGGTAAAATATAATACACTGAGAATACAAATCAGCATTGGAATAAATACTCTTTGAAGAGAAATGGATTTTGTAATTTTTTCCACATAGTAAAAAAGTAGATGTTATTCAATTTATATAATCATCTAATACAAAATGTTATGTATATAGTAAACTGTATATATAGGGAAGACAAATATTTGTAAGACAACATTTTTGAAGACACTGTAAATACTGTTCCTTCCTCTCTTCTTCCTGTTTTTTTCTCTCATTTCTCCCTTCCACTCTCCCTCCCTTCTTTCCTATCACATAATCCGAGCAAGAGTACACATGGCTGTCTGTGTTGCAGACTCTATATCCATTTCGTTGTTGTTCAGTCACTTGGTCATGTCTGACTTTTTGTGACCCCATGGACTGTAGCATGCCAGGCTTCCCTGTCCTTCACCATCTCCCAGAGTTTGCTCAAACTCATGTCTGTTGAGTTGATGATGCCATCCAACCATTTCATCCTCTGTAGCCCCTTTCTCCTCCTGCTCTCAAACTTTCTCAGCATCCTGCTCTTTCCCAGTGAGTCTGCTCTTGCATCCATAGATTCTACCAACAGCAGATGGCAAACGTACAAAAAATATTTCTAGAAAGTTCCAAAGAGTAAAACTTAAGTTTGCTGCATGCTGACAACAATTTATACAGCATTTTCATTGTATTAAGTATTATAAATATTCTAGAAATAATTTAAAGTATATGAGAGGATGTGTGTGGAGTTTACATACATATATTACTATGACATTTTATATAAGGGGCTTGAGTATCCAAGAAAAGTTCCAGACTTCCAGAAAAGGATACTTCTGCTTTATGGACTATGCTAAAGCCTTTGATTGGGTGGATCACAATAAACTGTGGAAAAAGAGATGGGAATACCAGACCACCTGACCTGCCTCTTGAGAAATCTATATGCAGGTCAGGAAGCAACAGTTAAAACTGGACATGGAACAAAAGACAGTTCCAAATAGGCAAAGGAGTACATCAAGGCTGTATATTGTCACCCTGCTTATTCAACTTATATGCAGAGTACATCATGAGAAACTTTGGACTGGAAGAAGCACAAGCTGGAATCAAGATTGCTGGGAGAATATCAATAACCTCAGATATGCAGATGACACCACCCTTATGGCAGAAAATGAAGAGGAACTAAAGAGCCTCTTGATGAAAGTGAAAGAGGAGAGTGAAAAAGTTGGCTTAAAGCTCAACATTCAGAAAACGAAGATCATGGCATCTGGTCCCATCACTTCATGTCAAATAGATGGGAAAACAGTGGAGACAGTGGCTGATTTTATTTTGGGGGGGCTCCAAAATCACTGCAGATGGTGATTGCAGCCATGAAATTAAAAGATGCTTACTCCTTGGAAGGAAAGTTATGACCAACCTAGACAGCATATTAAAAAGCAGACATTACTTTGCCAACAAAGGTCCATTTAGTCAAAGATATAGTTTTTCCAGTAGTCATGTATGAATGTGAGAGTTGGACTGTGAAGAAAGCTGAGCGCCAAAGAATTGATGCTTTTGAACTGTGGTGTTGGAGAAGACTCTTGAGAGTCCTTTGGACTGCAAGGAGATCCAACCAGTCCATCCTAAGGAAATTAGTCCTGAATATTCATTGGAAGGACTGATGTTAAAGCTGAAACTCCAATACTTTGACCACCTCATGCGAAGAGCTGACTCATTTGAAAAGACCCTGATGCTGGGAAAGATTGAAGCTATGAGGAGAAGGGAACGACAGAATGAGATGGCTGGATGGCATCACCAACTCAATGGACACGAGTTTGAGTGAACTCCATGCACTGGTGATGGACAGGGAGGCCTGGCGTGCTGCAGTCCATGGGGTCCCAGAGTAGGATGCAACAGAGTGACTGAACTGAACCGACCTGAGTATCCAAAGATTTGGTCATCTGCTGGGGACCCTGGAGTCAGCATGTGACAGCTGTGTCGTCCCAGCCCCAGGGACTCCACACTAATCGTCCTGTCCAATACCCCGCACCCACTGCCTCCATGTCTGTTCCTTGGCCCCTTCCTGGGTTCAGCATCCTGCCCTCTCTCATCTACCTTGGCTTGCCCCCTGTTCCTCAGCTTGCTCTGCCCCACTTCTCAGCCCTTTGCTCGAGACAAAGCATTGGGCCACAAGCTTTATGAGCCTGGCTGCGCTCAGGGATTCTCCTGGGCCTCATAGGTAGTCTGGAACTCAGTAAAGTCCCCTCTCTTCCCTCCTCATGCACTGGAATCAACATTTCCTGTACCTGAGTCAGTTATACTAACCCTCCACTCAGCCATCTTCAGTAGGAGGAATGGGACTATAATAATATACCTCTGGGCTTAAGATAACATCCAACTTTATCATTTCAAAGAGTAAAAGCAAGAAAGTAAGCTAATTTAGTCATAGTACTATGAGGTATTTTCAAATATAAAGTTCTAAACAAATAATATTTTATTAAAAACTGCAGCAAGCCTATAAGAAGAAAGTTTCATTGTGGTAGCAACCCAGAAGGGGTTCAGCTGAGGGTTTGTTTTGCTGTTTGTTTCAGCAAATAGCTGAGCCACAAGTCCAGAAATGCTCTTTTTATCAGCAGAGCAGTGGGGAAATTTCAAGAAGAAATAAAGTCAAGGCAGGCAGACAAAGCAAAATAATCAAAGTAAAACATTAAGAAATGGGGATTATGGACAAGCTTCTTGGAAACTGAAGAGTTATTTCAAGCTCCATAAACATTTAATTTAGAAATCACCTATAAAAAGTAAAATATATTAAAAAATAACTGTTAAAATAAACTAGATAATTCTGGCCAATATTTACATATTATAGTTATATATCAAT
>SJYQ01035785.1:393431-408178 GCA_006410935.1 Redunca redunca
TTTTTTTTTTTTTTTGTCTAGAAGCTGAAAAATTGGGGGAGGGTATCTACTTAAGTAAGTGTTATTTACAATTACATCATATCCCCCCACACACTTTTTTTTTTAACACATTATGCAGAAAGAAAATGAAGTTCGGTTTGAAACTGCCAGGTAAATACTTGACTATAAAAATTAGCACCCAAAATGTTTCCTAATAAGATGTGAATATCAATATTGAGTCCCTTCACTCCGTATGGTAAAAACTGTACTCCTGGGACAGCCACATGAAGGGGTCAGAGGGCACAAGTGGAAAAATGGAGTCAAGGAGTCTAATCCTGCAGCAACTATCAGAGCAATTATTTCTTTAAATCCATTTCCTATATTGAGTTTTCACAAAATCTTGCATTTGAAAAAAAAAAAATTCCACAGCTTAGAGGAGTTTGAATGCCATCAAGTTAATCCAAGAAGAAGATAAGGTTTTTAATAAAAGATGTGTTTGAATGTACTGATTTCTGTAAGTGGGGAAAATAATTCTAACTCTAAGCAGAAATCAGAGTGCACTATGTCCCCTAAGGAATTTCACAACTTTTAAAAAGTTTCATCCCACACTGTAAAAGTATTATAAGCTTTGCTTGGGTATCAGTGTTGTTAGGAATTTAACTTAGTGGCATGATTCAAAACATAGAATAAAACATTATTTAGAGACATACTTTGCCATATTTATCATAAAGAAAAATTGAAACCAACTAATTGTTTAACAACAGATAAATCATTAAATAAATTACAATGCAACCAAACCATGCGGTGCTTACCAAGCATCTGTAACACTGCTTCAGCAAATTCCTGACTTACAATATTAAATTTATAAAATGCAGAGTATACCCTGCATAACTTCTTCTCAATTTTAGAAATTGTATAGAAAAATATTCAGCAAAGAAGAAAGATGTGCACACACATTTAAAATGTTCAGTTGCCAATTCTAGCCAATGTTTTCTTTTTATTATTATTATTATTATTTTTTTTTTTTTACTTTACAATATTGTATTGGTTTTGCCACACATCAACATGAATCCACCACGGCTGTACATGTGTTCCCAATTCCGAACCCCCCCTCCCACCTCCCCGCCCCCGACACCATCTCTCCGGGTCATCCCAGTGCACCAGCCCCAAACATCCTGCACCCTGCATCGAACCTAGACTGGCGATTCGTTTCTAACATGCCTTCCCTAAGGCTGTGTAGAATACTGGTACCAGTGCGAGCTTTCAAGTTGGCTACCTGGATGGGAATCTGAGTTTTCGCCCCTTTATATAACAAGTTCTCTTCTCTGGGCCTCAGTGTGGTTATTTATAAATGAAGATAGTAAGGATGTCATACAATCAAAGGCATGTTTTTTCCAATAGAATCGATGTGAGAGTAGGGCCATAAAGAAGACTGAGTGCCGAATAATTGATACTTTTGAACTGTGGTGTTGGAGAAGACTCTTGAGAGTCCCTTGGACTGCAAGGAGATCAGAGCAGTCAATCCTAAAGGAGATCAGTCCCAAATATTCATTGGAAGGACTGATGCTGAAGCTGAAGCCCCAATACTTTGGCCACCTGATGTGAAGAGTCAATTCACTAGAAAGAGTCTGATGCTGGGAAACACTGAGGGCAGGAGGGAAAAGGAGCAACAGAGGATGAGGTGGTTGGATGGCAAAATTGACTCAATGGACAAGGGTTTGAAAAAACTGTAGGAGACAATGAAGGACAGGGAAGCCTGGTGTGCTGCAGTCCATGGGGTTGCAAAGAGTTGAACATGACTTCATGACTGAACAACAATTTGTAGAGTGGTTGTGAAGGTTAAATAGATCAATAGTTGTAAAGTATTCAGAATATTGCAGGCAAATACTAATGACTCCATAAAAATGGCTATTTGTATTTTCTCCAACTTAGCATGCAGTCATCGCTTAAAAAATAAAAGTCAGTCAGTCATGTCCAGCTCTTTGCAACCTCATGGACTGTAGCCCACTAGGCTCCTCCATCTGTGGAATTTTCTAAGCAAGAGTACTGGAATGGGTTGCCATTTCCTTCTCCAGGGGATCTTCCTGACCCGGGGAAGTCATTGCTTAATGACAGATTATTTAATTATTTTGATCATTTTACCACTGCTTTGAGTAAGACTGTTCTCCCAGGTCTACACACTGCTTTCACCAGGAGCTTAGCAGCTGCCACAAGGGGAGAAGACGGTCATAGAGTCCAGTGGTCAGAAGGCAGCCCCCTTCCTGAGGATTCCACTCCTCTGGAAGGCGGGAATGAATGGCTCCCTGATCTAATGCTACTGTTTCTGCGGCCTCATCACCTGTGTTATAACTGAGACCGCTGGCGGACCATCCCCTTCCATCCTTCATCCTTGGGTACTGAAGACACTGTGAGAAGCACTGATTTGAGGTCACCCCAGCTCCCCTCAAAGATCCACACAGCTCACATGCATGGTTCCTTCCTCTCTCCTAAGCTCCTATCAGCAAAATGTCCCACATCTCGACCACTTCTGGGGTACAACCCCCACTTCTTTACACTCATGGAAACCAGATGTCTTTTCAGGATGCTGCGTCATGAAAGGTCTGAGTTCTGTATGCACATCCTGAATGCCACTGTCCTGGACTACATGCTCACAGACAGGCACTTCCCTGTGACTTGTGGACCACTTTTGTTCTTTCCACCCTGAAGTGCTCCAGTTGGGAGTCTCTCGTCCTCAGAATCTAGCACCTTCCTCCTTGGGGTCATCTGCACAATCCCTGAGGCAGCTTCACCAGCCCTTGCAGATTGTTACTTCTGGTTCACTTTCAGTGTCTCCAGCGCTACATCCGGCTTGCTTCTCACTGAGTTCAGTATCAAGCTAGACCATCTTCTGAACAGTGGCCTCTTGGTTCCCTTGTCCCTCTTCCAGCAACCCAGTTCCAAGGCAGTCCTTTATCCCCACCTTCATCATCCATATTCTCAAAACCAATAAATGATCATTTTCCAGCAGCAAGGTGGGCTGCCCCATTTTCAGACCTCCACTCTCTACATTTCCAGGTCACATCCTCAAATGCCTTCACTCCTATCCTTCTTGGCCCCCATGGGGCCAGCACCTCCTGATCATTCCACTTTCTCACTTCCTTCCCTCTTGCCCCTCTGGTCCCCATGTCTCCCCTTGCCATCCTCAGGTTTTGCAGCCTTCATTTCAATCACTCCCTTGTGTTTGCTGTCACTCCGCTGTTGGCACCTTAGATTCAAACTGGACCAAATCCACAATGGGCTCCCAAGGTAAATGTGGCTGCAGAAAAAACCCAAATAGACATGCAGTGAGGGGTCGACCACATCCGACCTGGCTTTTAATGATGACATCCCTACTCTGTTCCCCACATCCATTCTCCACTGGGAGGAACAGTCCTCAGTTGGGAGGAAGGGCCATTTTGTACCCTCTTCCTCCTTTCGCCAGCATCTCCTGCTGCATCCTTAACGTGATTTTGTTTCCTATTTCCCTAAGAAAATAGAAGTGATTGAAAGAGAAATTTTATGATCTATTGACACCATGTATGATCACCTATTTGCATTTCTGCCCACAAAATGTCCTCCCAGGATGAGCAGTAAACACTCAGCCTACTTTCCACCTATACATGTGCTATTGCTCTCGTCTAAGCCAAATCCCTCAACAAATGACCATTTACTCTTTGATTGGAGAGCTGCTGTCAGCTTGCATAGCTTAGTCACTCAGTCATTCCAACTCTTTGCAGCCCCGTGGACTGTAGCCTGCCAGGTTCCTCTGTAAATGGGATTCACCAGGGAAGAATACTGGAGAGGGCTGCCATTTCCTTCTCCAGGGGATCTTCTTGTTCCAGGGATCAAACCCACATCTGTTCTTCTGCACTGCAGGTGGATTCTTTACCACTAGCACCACCTGGGAAGCCCCATAAAAACATGTTACTGTAAAGTAATTAACCTCAATTAAAATAAATAAATTTATATTAAAAAAAACTTCCCATTGAAAAAAAAGGTTTTTTGGTTTGTTTTCTTTAAGTAACTCTTTTAAAAGATACACACTCCTTGGAAGGAAAGTTATGACCAACCTAAAGAGCATATTAAAAAGCAGAGACATTACTTTGCCAACAAAGATTCAATCTAGCCAAGGCTATGGTTTTTCCAGTAATCATGTATGGATATGAGAGTTGGACTATAAAGAAAGCTGAGCACTGAAGAATTGATGCTTTTGAACTGTGGTGTTGGAGGAGATTCTTGAGAGTCCCTTAGAATGCAAGGAGATCCAACCAGTCCATTCTAAAGGAGATCAGTCCTGGGTGTTCATTGGAAGGACTGATGTTGAAGCTGAAACTCTAATACTTTGGCCACCTGATGTGAAGAGCGGACTCATTAGAGGACTCTGTGGGAGAGGAAGAGGGTGGGATGATTTGGGAGAATGGCATTGAAACATGTATAATATCATATATGAAATGAATTGCCAGTCCAGGTTCGATGCATGATACTGGATGCTTGAGGCTGGTGCACGGGGATGACCCAGAGGGATGGTATGGGGAGGGAGGAGGGAGAGGGGTTCAGGATGGGGAACACGTGTATACCTGTGGCCGATTCATGTAGATGTGTGGCAAAACCAATACAATATTGTAAAGTAATTAACCTCCAATTAAAATAAATAAATTTATATATTTTTAAAAAAGACAGGACTGATGCTGGGAAAGATTGAGGGCAGGAGAAGAAGGAGATGACAGAGGATGAGATGGTTGTATGGGATCACCAACTTGATGGACATGAGTTTGGATAAACTCCGGGAGTTGGTGGTGGACAGGGAGGCCTGGCATGCTGTGGTCCATGGGGTTGCAAAGAGTTGGACACAACTGAGCAACTGAACTGAACTTCTGTTTCCACATCTATTTCCAGACTCCATATCTACCTTTAGCTTTATTTATTAAAATCCCTTTCCCAGAAACACACCTTAAAAATGTCTATAATTGCAATCTTTAGTTTTTTCCCATCCACAACTGAATCCACACGAGTCAGGATTTTGTCCTCATTGGTCCACATGAACCGCTCATCTCACATCAGCCACACCAACAAATCCAAGGGTCAGTTCTCAGTTCTCATCTCATACAAACTCTCAGCAACATCCCACAGTTATCCACTTCATCTTCCTTGAAGTACGTTTTTGTCAATAGACTTGTAAAATTCTGATATCTTGAAATAATCGCAAATTCACAAGAAGTTGCAATCATAGTACAGACTGATCCTGTGTACCCTCCTTCCACTTTCGACCAATGATTACATCTAACATGGGTACAGCATAGCATCAAAAAATGACACTTTTACAATATGTACATATGATCTTGCTCACTAGTTCCTTATATACCAATGCCATGGCTGCCTCTAACCTTAAGGACATGCTTTCTCGGTCCCCTCATTATTTTGATTTCATCTCTCAATCTTTAGAAGAGTGCCTGGGATTCAGTATTTGGGCCTCTTTTCTTCCTAACTTAATTTACTACTTGGGTAGTCTCATCTAGGCTCCGTTCTATGGATTTAAATAGTGTACATATGTTAACAGTTCTCTAGCCTGAAGGTTGATTTCAGATCTTTCTTGAATTTCACTTTTATGTATCCAACTGCCAACTCGGCATATCCAAATGGATGTCTAAATAGCAGTCCAGATCTACTAGTCCCCAGATCATATTCTTAAACTTTATTTTTCCAAGTCAAATCCCACAGTCTTCTCTATTTCAATAAGTGGGAAGCCCATTCTTCCAGTGGCTTAGAAAAAACTGGCATGGTACATGACTCTCCTGTTTCTCTCATATTCCACAACCACTGTGTCATAAAATTCTACCGGCAATTTCTTTAAGCTGTATTCTTTTGCTTGATTTTTTGCTTCTTCTAACAGCTTTATTCATAATTGATGAAAACTGAAGCGACCAAAATGTCCTTCAATAGCTTGAAAGTGAAACTGTGAGTTGCTCAGTTATATCTTGACTCTTTGCAACCCCATGGACTTTGCCTACCAGGTTCCTCTTTCTATGGGATTCTCCAGACAAGAATACTGAAGTGGGTTGCCATTTTTGTTGCATATATAATGGGATATTATTCAGAAATAGACTGAAGAAGGAAATGGTAACCCACGCCAGTATTCTTGCCTATACAAATCCCATGGACAGAAGAGCCTGTTTGGCTGAACTAAGATGGAGTTGCAAAGAGTTGGACATGACTCAGTGACTAAATAACAAACAACATTCAGAAATATAAGGAAATGAACTGCCAAGTTATGAAGAGACACAATAACCTTAAACGCATACTGTGAAGAGAGGCACCTACATGTTGTATGACTTCAACTATATGACATTCTGAAAAGGTAAAACTATAGGCAGTAAAAAGGCCAGGGGTTACCAAGGGGTTAGGGTGGAGAGAGAAATGAACAGCTGGAGCACAAAGGATTGTAAAGGCAGTGGGCCCATTCTATACAACACTGCAATGGTGGGTAAATGGCATTATGCATTTGTCAAAATACATTGATGTTATTTCACCAGTTGTAATGAAAGTATCATACTATTGTAAGATATTAACAATAGGAAAGACTTGGCAGGGGGACAGAAGAACTCATATACAGGAATGCTATTTCCTGCTCGAGATTTCTATAATCTTAAAACTGCTCTAAAGAAAGAAATCTATAAGCTTTTTTTTTTTTTAATGTAATGCTAAATAATCAGAATGTGAGGATAAAAAAATGCTCTGAGCCAGAGGCAGGAGGGAATCTGGTAACCAAGAAGTTCTCAGAGAAGTCTCCTTGAAAAGCCGACCTTTCTAATCTGTATTCTGAATCCAAATGCATCTTGCAACATCCACTACTGCTGTGTTGTGAAAGTGATGAGTCACTCAGTCAAGTCTGACTCTTTGCAACCCCATGGACTATAGTCCTCCAGGCTCTTCTGTCCATGGAATTCTCCAGACAAGAATACTGGAGTGGGTAGCCATTCTTTTCTCCAGGGGATCTTCCTGACCCAAAGATCAAGCCCACATCTCCTGCGTTAGCAGGTGGATTCTCTACCGTCTGAGCCACCAGGGAAGCCCCACTGCTCCTACTACCTCTCAGAATAGCATCATCTCTCGCCTTGAAGACTGGAGTGGTTTCCAAACAGGTTTCCCCATTCCACCCTTCCCACCACACATTCTTGGCTCAAAAGAGCAGCAGAGTGAGTCTCTTAAATTCGAAATGCAATGATGCTGCTTCTCTCCTCAAAACCATCTGCTGTCCTCCCATACTGCTCTGTATAATGGCCCCAGGGCCCCAGAATCTCTCAGCATCCGTCCCCTCTGACCTTTTCTCCCACAGCCATGCCACTGTCCAGTCCCCTCCAGCCATACCGGCTTCTGCATTGCTCTTCACTCACCCTGTGGTTGCTCAGGATCAAAGTCCTGGCTGCTTCCTTGATCTCGACCACGCTCTCAACACGCTCATGTTGTTTAATCTCGCACCCCCACGAGGGGTCCAAATATTGCTGTGTTGGCCAAGGATAGTGGTTTCCCAGGACAGGGGACCTCCAGTGCTAACACCAGGACTGTCTTAGGCAAACCAAGCAGTAGGCACCACAGCTCAATCAGAGGTCACTGTCTCAGTGAATGCGTCTGTCAGCACTTAAGTAAACAATTATTACAACTGGGTATGTGACATATTGATTCGTTTTTACTCACTTTTTGATTTATATGGTTGACCTCTACTCTGAGGGCTTCCCTTGTGGCTCAGCTGGTAAAAAATCTGCCTGCAATACAGGAGACCTGGGTTTGATCCCTGGGTTGGGAAGATCCCCTGGAGAAGGGAAAGGCTACCCAGTATTCCGGCAGTATTCCGGCCTGGAGAATTCTAGTCCATGGGGTCACAAAGACTTGGGCATAAGACTGAGTGACTTTCACTTCTCCCCACAAAGGTATGGCAGTTGGGGCTTTTCTTGTTTTGTTCACTTTGTAGCCCCAGTGAAGAACTTATGTAAACAGACTACAGCTTATGGGCCGCATGCAGCCTGGTATCTATTATTGTAAATAGACCCCAGGCTGCATGTAGAAACAGTCATGCCTGTTTGTTTAGGTAGTCACTGGAGACTTCTACTCTAAAATTACTGACTACAGTAGCTGAAACACAGACCATATGGCTTGGAATACATGAAACATTTACTTTATGGCCCTTGACAGAAAGAGTCTACTGACCTGACTGTTAAATATATCTGACATCTTGTCTGTCCTGCATAAATGTTTCTTAAATGAACAAACACAAATAGACAGCAGATATAGCCTACTGGAAATAAAAAATTTAAAAAAAAAAAACAACTTTGGGGCATCATTTTCATGCTATTAAATCCTCAGCAAATTAAAAGGAAATGCTAAGATCAAATCCAAGAGTAATTGTAGTAAAAATACGTGTGGCATGGAAATTTGCTCAGCAAGTTTGCAAAGCATAAATAACATCCCGAGAATTCTTTCCTTAGGAAATAATTAAACAGAAGAAACAAAGGCAACTCTATATATACAGAGACACTAATTATAGCATTATGTGTAGAAGCAAACACTGGAAACACTCATTATGCTCAATTATGGGGAAAGAGAGAACTATTAATTTGTATAATATTGAGGATATTGAGAAGAAAATGCTGTCAATTAAAACTGAAATGTTTATGACTTAATATCAATCTTAAAAAAGAAAACCAAAATGTACTATGTTCTACGACTTTAGCCTCTGAGAGTTTCAGAGGATGAACTGCTTTCCTTTGGTTTCCACCTTTGTTCCATTCTAGCTTGTCAGTAATAATGATTTCAATAATCATGGATATTATTGGTGCTGAGTACTTCCAGCATCTCATTTAATCTTTACCAGTCTCCTGAGATTTAAAGCATTAATTGTATTAATCTAGATACACACACATATATGCACATATTCCACACTGAATCACTTTGTTGCACACCTGAAACTAACACAACATTGTGAATCAACTATATTAAACTTAAAAAAAAAAAGGAGCATGAATCCAATTCAACAGATTCACAGGCAGAGGCTTTGCAAACAGCTTGTCCAGGATGTCTTAGCTAGAAAGAAAACAGGGTCCTTGCTAGTAAACACATCCATCACTGCCCATCACAAAGAATGGCATTTCCTTGGACAAGTATTAATTTGGTCACTAGACAGCTTCAGTCCTAAAACCTAAGATGGTATTTACATGAGAAAACATCTTGGAAAAATACTGCAATTTGAGCCTCAAAATAACTGGTATAGAGGCACTTACAATTATGCTTTAAAATGTTAGATTGTATTCAGTGAGATAATGTTTTAAAAAAGTGCTTATTGGAAAGCCTTGTAGCCTTGTGAAATGCAAAGCATGCACACCAGATTTACTATAATAACACTGACATATATTTTCAACATTTAAAAACAATTGGTAAGACTTAGGGTTATTTATTACCTGGTATATATAGATAAGTACTGAAAACTAAACTCCCCAAAGCTGTCCACACTTAATACAGAGCTATGTTTCTTAAATGAAGACTATCCCATTCAACCTTACTTTGCAATGCTTGGTCCTGACATGATTAATCATTTAAGATTCATTTTTACAATGTTACCTCTGTAACATAACTGATAAAAACACAGCTGTGTTTTAAATATCACAGAGTTTGACACCTACAAAAAAGCATGACTTCTCTCCCTCCCCGCCTCCCTCCTGCTGTATCTTCTCCCAGAGTTTCTCTTCCCCATCACCACTAGTGGCACAATGTCTGCAATTAAAAACCTTGAATGACATTTCACAAGGCACTGGCAAGTGAAATATTGTCATTTCCAGTCACATTATGTAAGGCTTATTAATTTAAAAATTTGCACCAGCCCCAAGCATCCAGTATCATTCTTTGAACCTGGGCTGGTGCACTGAGATGACCCAGAGGGATGGTAATGGGGAGGGAGGAGGGAAAGGGAGGGGGGTTCAGGATGGGGAACACGTGTATACCTGTGGTGGATTCATGTTGATGTATGGCAAAACCAATATAATATTGTAAAGTAATTAACCTCCAATTAAAATAAACAAATTTATATTTTAAAAAAATAAAAAAAGAAATAAAAGACATTTGCAGCTTTAGGCAACTTTAAATGAAACATGGCATCCATTATTTAGCATGTTATATTAATGGTATTGCTAAGACTTCTCCTGGCACTTTATTTGGTGGCATCTCTGCTTGCTATCATTCATTGTTCCAAGGAAATACAACTGTCCTGAAACAGATAAAATCCATCAACTCTCTAAAGCAAGCAAAACAGCTGCCACATCCTGTACTCTTTCAAACTATCACATAACAGTAACAATGGGTTTTGACACTTTTCAGTGAATATTTATCTTAAATGCATGTGTTGAGACAGAGACAAGGTGACAGCCTCAGTGAGTAAATAGCTATAGACTGATGATAATTCATTTACAGTTATTTTTCAGTGGTTTGCAGGTCATGCTTCTCAATAGAGCGAAAGAGAAAAAGCAAACAGACCTGTCCTTAACTGCCCCGAGCAGGAGGTGCTGTGTGAGACCCACCTTTGCACCCTCTGTCTCTGCAGCTCTGGACAGCACCCCTCACATTGAACAGGCTTAGGTTCCTTACCTGCAATTCTGAGGATTAATATTAAACTTGAACACTTCCAGACAGGATAATATCAACTAATGCAAACCCTGTTTGCAGATGACATGATCCTCTACATAGAAAACCCTAAAGACTCCACCAGAAAATTACTAGAGCTAATCAACGAATATAGTCAAGTTGCAGGATATAAAATCAACACACAGAAATCCCTTACATTCCTATACACTAATAATGAGAAAGTAGAAAAAGAAATTAGGAAACAATTCCATTCACCATTGCAACAAAAAGAATAAAATACCTAGGAATATATCTACCTAAAGAAACTAAAGACCTATATATAGAAAACTATAAAACACTGATGAAAAAAATCAAAGAGGACACAAATAGATGGAGAAATATACCATGTTCATGGATCGGAAGAATCAATATTGTGAAAATGAGTATACTACCCAAAGCAATCTACAAATTCAATGCAATCCCTATCAAGCTACCAGCGGTATTTTTCAGAGAACTAGAACAAATAATTTCAAGATTTATATGGAAATACAAAAAACCTTGAATAGCCAAAGCAATCTTGAGAAAGAAGAATGGAACTGGAGGAATCAACTTGCCTGACTTCAAGCTCTACTACAAAGCCACAGTCAAGACAGTATGGTACTGGCACAAAGACAGAAATATAGATCAATGGAACAAAATAGAAAGCCCAGAGATAAATCCACACACCTATGGACACCTTATCTTTGATAAAGGAGGCAAAAATATACAATGGAGTAAAGACAATCTCTTTAACAAGTGGTGCTGGGAAAATTGGTCAACAACTTGTAAAAGAATGAAACTAGATCACTTTCTAACACCACACACAAAAATAAACTCAAAATGGATTAAAGATCTAAATGTAAGACCAGAAACTATAAAACTCCTAGAGGAGAACATAGGCAAAACACTCTCCGACATAAATCCCGGAGTCATGGTGAACATTAAATACAAAGATATTTGTAAAGCATGTGAATGATACCTGATGTTTGACTACTGATATAGGTTTGACTGTTATCACATCTTTTTCTTAAAAATCTACATTTTGAATGACCAAGCAGAAATGTCTTACCATTTGATAACTGATGCTAGCCCATGTATTCCTCTGGGGCTTCCCAGGTGGCATTAGTGGTAAATAGCCCACCTGTCAATGCAGGAGATGGAGGAGACATGGGTTTGATCCCTGGGTTGGGAAGATTCCTTGGAAGAAAGCATGGCAACCACTCAAGTATTCTTGCCTGGAGAATCCCATGGATAGAGAAGGCTAGTGGCTTACAGTCCGTGGGGTCACAAACAGTCAGACATGACTGAAGTGACTTGTCTTCTTTTTTAATTAAATTTTTATTGAAGGATAATTGCTTTATAAAATTTTGCTGTTTTCTGTCAAACCTTATTAAAAATACTTTGATCCTGATTTATTAGACCCTTAAGAAAAATGAATCTAGAGATAATCTCCATCTGACTATTGTTACATCTATATTTTTGATACCATCATGCTATTTATATACTCATATGTATCTCCATGCATGCTGGATATGTGATTTTTGTCTCATTACTGCAATCCACATAGTGACATGTGAAACACAATGGCCTGTCTTGACACAGACTCACCCTTCAGTAGGCACTCACTCCTTTTCTGAGTCTGTATTCATTTTCTCTTCTTAAATCAGCCTGGTAGTCTCTCTTTTCTATTCTAAAGAACTCCAATAAAGCATAAAAAAAAATTTGCTTAAGAGCCAGTAGAATTAAGATAATTTAGCATCATATAATTTATATGAATTTATTTTCAATTTTTTTTTCTTGTGATTTGTCTCCAATCACTGAAATCTGAATTTGCTTTCAAGACTGGAAGGGGGAGAAGATTGAGATGGTAATTATAACAGCTAATATGTATAGAATTTCACTGTGTTGATGTCTCTTTAAGGATTTTGTATGGAATATTTCATTTCACCTTTCCAACAGACCTAGGAAACAGGAACTATTATACAGGGAGGAAAACTGAAGACAGAGAGAAAACTAACACCACCCAGCCCATAAACTTCATGCTATATCATCTACGTTCCATTTACCTTCTTTACAGTTTAAAGACTTTGCAGGCTGTTTTGCATATGCCATTTCATCTTCATACTAATGCTGAGAATATCATCTTTCCAAAATCTTTGCTTGCCTATTGACATTACTGTGCAGAGATTGGGTATGTGGTCTCTGGAGCTAGGTTACTGTGTGAACATCTTACTGTAGTATATGTAGTAGTTTACACATGGGAAAGGCATGTGGTACAGGAATCCAATGTACTTACAGTAACATAGATTGTAACTGCTATCTTTCAGAACTGAACCTATTAATAGTTGTTTTCTCCCTAGGGTTCTCTTAACTTTATTCTTTATAGATCTTGAGCCACACATGCACGAAACTGTTTTGAATTCTCTGCTTACTCCAATAGCTAATTAGTCTCACCTTCAAAGTTTTAATCTTTGTTCATTAGATCCCAGTGCCATTTCTTCCCAAAGTAAGGCAATGTCTGAAATGAGGTTTTTTTGAGAAGCCTGTTTGAATTAATGCAGAACTAGGCTCACCCTTATCTGCTGCCTAAAAGTAATTGTGAAAATAGACTTCTCCCGTCTGCTCCTATTCAGCTTAAATCTGTCTCAGTAACTGCTAAGAAGCTAAAAGAAAGAATTCCAATCAGACAATGGCATAGATTCATATATTTCAGACCCATTTTCTTGTGAGTCTTTGTCATGAAACTACCACTGTCTACTGAAACCTACATCATGAGTAAAATGTATGCATAGCACCAGGACTCTGCATACATTCGCAACTGCTATGGAAGGAAAAAAAGAAAACTAAAATTCCACTGCTTGCTATGTCTGAACCCTCTGAAACAGGAGATACTAGCATACATAGCTAATGAGAACTTGAAATGTGGTTATTTCACCTTGAGAAATGCTGTAACTGTGAATTACATGCCAGGTTTTGAAGACTAGTATGGAAAAAAAAGTGCAAACTACTTCATTAATATTTTATACTGATTACATATTGAAATGGTCATAATTGGGCTATGTTGGGTTAAAAAAGTACATTTTTAAAATTAAACACGCGAGATTTTTTTTTCTTTTTTTTTTTTTACTTTACCAATGTAGTTATTAGGAAGTTTTGATTACATAGTTGGCTCTCATTTTTGGATCACGTTATATTTCTAGCAAACTGTGCTGACCTAAATACTGAAGAAAGAGTTAGTCACTTAGTTGTGTCTGACTCTTTGTGATCCCATGGACTGCAGCCTGCCAAGCCTATCTGTTTGTGGAATTCTCCAAGCAAGAATACTGGAGTGGATTGGTATTTCCTTCTCCAGAGGATCTTCCCAACCCATGGATTGAACCTGGGTCTCCCACATTTCAGGCAGATTCTTTACCATCTGAACCATGAGCGGGGCCTCTAAATGCTGAGGACCTGGAGTTTTTCTTGGGTAGGCATGTCAAGTTGAACGTCTGTGAGCCCCTGCCTGAGCTGAGAATATGCATTATTGAATGTATCTAGTTTTCCTTTTTTTTTTTCCCCTTTCAAACCCTTTTCTGTTTCTTATCTAAATATATATAACTGCACATACAGAAACAGGACATCTTTGTAAAGACTAGAAGAGACAATCGAGACAATAACCAATAGTGAGGGGAGATTAGAAAAGATACAGACGTGTAGGTGCAAACTCAAGGATAAAGGAAGAAGATGGAAACACGGCATCTCCAGAAGGAGACGGTCCACGTCCTCATCCTTGAAAGAAGTCAGTTTGATGCTGCTCTCCTGTTGAAGGGGATAGGCTTTAAGTATATCTGGCTGGCCTCCCACTTCATCATGCATTCACTTTACTAAATACATGGTTATATCCTTTTTCTCTAAACAGCACCATGTGACTCTAGAAAAGATATGCACATTTAAGTGCCATTGTTCAGGTTAAATGCTGCCACTTGGAGCTATAATGTAAATTTTTCAACACTAGCAAATGTTCACTGCGGAGATTCACTGGTACTGTTAGTAGCACTATTAAGAAGACTTCTCAAGCAATTTCTAGAACAAAATAACCAAAATGTTGGGGAAGCAGAAATTATACT
>SJYQ01035785.1:410852-458555 GCA_006410935.1 Redunca redunca
AGAAAAACATCTATTTCTGCTTTATTGACTGCCAAAGCCTTTGACTGCGTGGATCACAATAAACTGTGGAAAATTCTGAGAGATGGGAATACCAGACCACCTGACTTGCTTCTTGAGAAATCTGTATATAGGTCAGGAAGCAACAGTTAGAACTGGACATGGAACAACAGACTGGTTCCAAATAGGAAAAGGAGTATGTCAAGGCTGTATATTGTCTCCCTGCTTATTTAACTTCTATGCAGAGTACATCATGAGAAACGCTGGACTGGAAGAAACACAAGCTGGAATCAAGATTGCCAGGAGAAATATCAATAACCTCAGATATCCATGTGACACCACCCTTATGGCAGAAAATGAAGAGGAACTAAAGAGCCTCTTGATGAAAGTGAAAGAGGAGACTTCAAAAGTTGGCTTAAAAAAAAAAAAAGTTGGCTTAAAGCTCAACATTCAGAAAACGAAGATCATGGCATCCGCTTCCATCACTTCATGGGAAACAGTGGAAACAGTGTCAGACTTTATTTTGGGGGGCTCCAAAATCACTGCAGATGGTGACTGCAGCCATGAAATTAAAAGATGCTTACTCCTTGGAAGAAAATTTATGACCAACCTAGATAACATATTCAAAAGCAGAGACATTACTTTGCCGACTAAGGTCCGTCTAGTCAAGGCGATGGTTTTTCCAGTAGTCATGTATGGATGTGAGAGTTGGACTGTGAAGAAGGCTGAGTGCCGAAGAATGGATGCTTTTGAACTGTGGTGTTGGAGAAGACTCTTGAGAGTCCCTTGGACTGCAAGGAGATCCAACCAGTCCATTCTGAAGGAGATCAGCCCTGGGATTTCTTTGGAAGGAATGATGCTAAAGCTAAAACTCCAGTACTTTGGCCACCTCATGTGAAGAATTGACTCATTGGAAAAGACTTTGATGCTGGGAGGGATTGGGCACAAGGGGAAGGGGACGACAGAGGATGAGATGGCTGGATGGCATCACTGACTCGATGGACTTGAATCTGAGTGAACTCCGGGAGTTGGTGAGGGACAGGGAGGCCTGGCATGCTAAAATTCATGGGGTCACAAAGAGTTGGATATGACTGAGCCACTGAACTTAGAACTTATGGCCCTACAGGAGATGAAAGGGAAAACATTGTAACAGGAAAAGTGAATGTTTGGACTTCTAGTGGTGAGCTGGTAAGGGACTCTTCAAGAAGAAACCTTGCTCAGTAGCATTTGCTGGTTTCCCGTGTCACCATGGGGGGATGGCAAGTGGGGTGAGGGGAATGCAGCTCTTGGGAGATACACACAACTGGCCTTGGGGGAGTCAACCCAAGGAAAGCGTCATGTGATGGAGGACAAAGCATAACATCTGTGTCTCGGACACTAACAAGCAAATTCCTAGAGACAGTGAAGGGACACGGAAGTCTGGCGTGCTGCAGTCCAAGGGGTTGCAAAGAATCAGACATGACTGTATGACTGAACAAATGGAACACTAAGAGATGAAAGTGGACAAGTCAGTTAAGACAAGGGAAGGTAGCATCAGGGCAGCTATTTGAAGAGGTTTCACTTAGCTCTTACTGAGTCACTGAGATGGTCTGACTGAGAGAGGAACAGGTAGTGATGAAGAATTGTTTTTGCGTGTGTGTGTTTCTGTGTGTGTGTATTGGGGGTGGGAAGTGGAATTAAGGAGGAGAATGCAGGGTGGAGGCAGACATTCTAGACAGGGAGTCATTTAACCAACATGAAGCAGGTCTGGGTGAGAAGGAAAAAATGTCTGGAAAGGGAAAGTTGGAGAGGGAATGGTGGTGCCTGAAAGTCTAACAGAGGAAGAGTGGTGCGCAGGGGAAAACAGAGCGATTCTAATGTTTCAGAGTTAATGGGAATTTCAGAGACACAAGGGGAGACAGAAGGAGGAAAGTGTACATTTAGGATACCCACATGGCAGCGTCCTCAAATGGCATCCCTGAGTCGAAGGAAATCAATGGAAAGACGAGGGTGGAGATTCTGGATTTTAAGGGCATCGTCTCTGACAACAGAAGATAGAAAATAATAGCAGTATGGGAAAAAAGAAGTGAGAGAGAACAGACCTGAGGAACATGCAAAGAAATGAGCATTTCAGGAAGAACGATGGATGACGTATAAGATGCCCATGACAGGAATTTCTCTAGGACACAGTGGTGGTTTGAACATGGTGTATATGAATCCCAACCACTATCAGCTGGAGTATCTTGAACAAGTTATTTCCCATCTAACCCTTATTTGTAAGGTGCCTTGTGTGTTATATGATTCTTTAATAAAACACCTACCATGAAGATTAAACAGGAGAGAGGAATGCCTCGCTGATACTAAGTAACTGCTATGCACCAGGCAGCAGGTGTAGCTACTGAGACAGCAGTAGTAATAATACTGGTACCATCAGCAGTAATAGTAGCAGCAGTAGTAGCCACTTGCTTAGTTGCTCAGTCGTGTCCACCTCTTTGTGAACCACCAGGCTCCTCTGCCCATGGGATTATCCAAGCAAGACCACTGGAATGGGTTGTGATTTCTTTCTCCAGGGGATCTTCCCCACTCAGGGGTCAAACCCCCATCTCCTGCATTTTCAGTCAGATTCTTTACTGTAGAGCCATCAGGGAAGCCCCAATATGCTATTCGTAAGACAATTAACATCAGAAACATCTCATGAGATTGCCACACTTTACAGAGATAATGAAAAAAAATAGAAAAGCATTCATTATGGAATATCACTCAGTGATAAAAAAAGAATGGATTTGAGTCAGTTCTAAAGCAGTAGATGAAACTGGAGCCCATTATACAGAGTGAAGTAAGTCAGAAAGAGAAACACCAGTACAGTATAGTAATGCATATATATGTGGAATTTAGAAAGATGGTAACAATGATCCTATATGCAAGGCAGCAAAAGATATAAAGAACAGACTTTTGGATTATGTGGGAGATGGCAAGGGTGGGATGATTTGAAATAATAACCTTGAAATATATATATTACCATATGTAAAATAGTTGACCAGTCCAAGTTCAATGCATGAAGCAGGGCACTCAATGTTGGTGCTCTGGGACAACCCAGAAGGATGGGGTGGGGAGGGGGTTTCAGGATGGGGAGACCCGTGTGCACCCATGGGTGATTTGTGTCAATGTATGGCAGAGACCACCACAATACTGTAAAGAAATTATCCTCCAATTAAAATAAATCAGTTAATTAAAACAGACAAAAGTATTCATTAAATAGCATACAATGAAAAATAAACATACTGACGGAAACAGTACACTTTGATATGATGACTTAAGGCTGTGAATCTGCCTGCTTATGTATATGCATTAAAAGTCAGACATGGTTCTTGTAATAAACTATAATGGAAAAAGAATAAAAATATATAGATATATACAAATAGATATAACTGAATCCCTTTGCTGTACACTGGAAACTAACACCATATTTAATATCAAACACACTTCAATTTTGAAAAGGCAGTCATGAATTTGAGTTTTAACTCATCATCATGTAATAACTTTGGAAAATTAAAATTGTGCTTCTTCATCTGTGAAATGAGCATGAACATTCATTATTTCCTGAAGTCTTATGAGAATTCAGTGATATGATTCAGGTAAAACACTCCAAAAACTTTCTGAATTACATTAAGACATCAATAAATATAAGTTAGGTGGGCTACTGTCCATGGGGTTGCAAAGAGTCAGACACAACTGAGCACACACACAAATGCAAGCTACACTATTATTTTTGACTTCATAAGGTGAGTTTTTCTTAGAAAAGTCAAAACCTAAGAGTGAAAGTATGTTCTTTCCTAAAGTTACTGGATCACGAAAATAATGTCACAGAAAAGGCTGAAAATCAAAGGTTTCTGAAAAGAAACTGAGTCCAGCCTTGCACCAAACGATGAGGAGGAACACTTGGCTGACAGCCTTCCTTTATGGTCTGTCTCCAAACACCAAGTACTGAAAGAAACTTTCTGATATAATTTAATTATCAAGGAACATCTGCCATTCTTAATGAGAAAAAGATTAAAAAAGAAACTTCAAAGAAGACCAAAAAAAAAAAAAAATGTGTGTACTAAATCTTAGAATGCTATGAGGATAAGTAATAAAAAATGTGCAGAATTCCACAAAATTTCAGAAATAGGATGAAGAAAACTTGGTATTTAAAGAGCACATCTGTATTTGTTGCTGACATTATAGGGTCCAGTCACGATGT
This sequence comes from Redunca redunca, assembly GCA_006410935.1. Classification (NCBI taxonomy): domain Eukaryota; kingdom Metazoa; phylum Chordata; class Mammalia; order Artiodactyla; family Bovidae; genus Redunca; species Redunca redunca. The sequence continues at coordinate 415,069 of SJYQ01035785.1, forward strand.
TTTCTTGATGAGGGCAAAAAAAGGAGAGTAAAAAGTCTGGCTTAAAACCAGAGGGATGGTACGGGGAGGGAGGAGGGAAGGGGGTTCAGGATGGGGAACACGTGTATACCTTTGGCGGATTCATGCTGATGTATGGCAAAACCAATACAATATTGTAAAGTAATTAACCTCTAATTAAAATAAATTTATATTTTAAAAAAATGTAAAACTCAACATTCAAAAAACTAAATGGCATCATGTCATTCAGTACCACCACTTCATGGAAGGGACAAATTTTATTTTGGGGGGATTCAAAATCACTCCAGACAGTGACTGCAGCCATGAAATTAAAAGACACCTGCTCCTTGGAAGGAAAGCTATGACAAACCTAGATAGCTTATTAAAAAGCAAAGATCTCACTTTGCTGACAAAGATCCATATAGTCAAAGTTATGATTTTTCCAATAGTCATGTACAGGTGTGAGAGCTGGACCATTAAGAGGGCTGAGCACCAGAGAATTGATGCTTTTGAACTGTGGTGTTGGAGAAGATTCCTGAGAGTCCCTTGGACAGCAAGGAGATCAAACCAGTCAATCCTAAAGGAAATCAACCCTAAATATTTAATGGAAGGGCTGGTGCTACAGCTCCAATACTTGGCCACCTGATGCAAAGAACTGACTCAATGGAAAAGACAGTGACGCTGGGAAAGAATGAGGGCAGGAAGAGAAAGGGGTGACACAGATGAGACAGTTGGATGATATCACCGACCCAGTGGAATAAGTTAGAGCAAACTCTAGGAGACTGTAGGACAGGGAAGCCTGACATGCTGCAGTCCATGAGGTTGCAGAGAGTCAAACCTGACTTGGCGAATGAAAAACAACGTGGTTTCTTAGGTAACTTATAACATCGCTATTGGGAACAGAACAAACTGACATGGAAAGACCCAGCATGCCGTATCTTGCTTTTGCTAAGTGGAAATTTTCCCGACGTCAGTTCTGAAGCCTCTTGCTCAATCCACGTGTGAGTGCATCACACCCTCCCCACCCGGGCACTTACCTCTACAGAACGGGGCTGGGAAGTCCCAGGAAGCCCCGTTCCCGGGGCTGACGATGCAGGTCAGGATGGCGTGGCCCTCCAAGATGTAGCCAGAGAGACAGCTGTATCGGATCTTGTCTCCTATGTTGAATCGTGTCCCGTGGAGGACTCCCTTCAGGATTTCCCCAGGATTTCCACATGTGTGGCTGGGTAAAACTATTGGGAAGGAAAAAAAAGAGAAATAAACATAAGTTAAAGGAAGATTTTCTACTACATCAGTCTATATCACAAAACATAGACCTCATTTGAATTACTTAAGTTAGCAAATCTAGCTATCTTAATTCTGCCTAAAATGCAAGTAGCAAAATGGATTCATGTTGAATAAAATCTACAATTTTGTTCTGTAAAAATATATGCGTGTGCATGCACACTCAGTTGTGTCTAATTCTGTGCAACCCCATGGACTGTAGTCCACCAGACTCCTCTGTCCATGGGATTCTCCAGGCAAGAATACTGGAGTGAGTTGTCATTTCTTTCTCCTAAATATGTATATATATATGTATATTATATATATATATATCATATATACACACACACACACACACACACACACATATATATAATATAATTAAGTGGATTCTGTTAAGAGGAAAAAATACAGTTCTGCTTAGATTCAATGTTCTATATGACATCTAGATTATTTCCCTAATAATGAGATTCTACAGGTCTATAGAATTAGCAATTAGATATCATAGCAGAATATGGATAGCTGAAAAAGTGGTAATGGAAACACATGAATGGATATGCATGCTATATTTTTCCTTATTCCCCCAGACCAGCACTGCCTGACACACACCAGTAATAAATGTTCAATCAATGTTTGATGGATAAATAACTGAATTAAAGAATAAATTAAAAATTTCATTGGCTAATCTATCAGACTTTCATAAACATTGTTATATTCCAGGCCATCTGTAAGGCTCTATGCATTTAGAGCATCTGACTCACAACAAAGTTTCAGGTGTAGGCTCTGACAAAGCAAGCACTGTCTTCATCTGCGTTTCAACCAGGCAGCCCCAGTTCCGGTCTTGCCCGGCCTCCTCACTGTTCACACTGACAGCACTCTCTGTTTAATTCAGCTGCCTTCCAACCGCATGGACATGATGCTGTTTCATACTCACAGAACGCAATTTTGAACTTGACTGAATAGACAAAGTGGAGACTTGTTGGCTATTGTTGCCATATTTCTGGTTATATTTAGCATATCATCTGTAAATTAGCTGCTATGATATAGAATTCAAATAAGCAAAGGACCCTACTATTTAAAAGGAATGACTTACAAATAAAAAAATATTTCCAAATGAACAAAACTGTTCTACTTCTGTATCCTTTTTTTTTTTTTGCATTAGTATAGGAGCATATTTTGCTATATGTATAAAATACAGAGAAGTTTTTCTTTTTTGTTTTCAAGCTGAGAGATAAACAGATCTTTCCCAGTAAATGGGGATGAAATTTCATTTATTTCAAAGATTAATTTTACTTTTATATAATTTAAATACATATGAACTAAGCTATATAGAAACACTTACAAAACAAATGACATAGTTTAAATGTTTAATGTTATTGACATGTTTGTGAAATTACTACTTATGTAGCCAAAGTTTGCACACCTCTAGTTTTTAGAAAATAATTTCTGAAAATAGCCTACAAAAAGCTGTTTGATAACATAATAGAAAATAATTCAGTATAATCTATAACCATCTTTGTTGTCTTTTATAAAAAAGAAATTCTGTTTTTAAGCCTACATCCACTATTCCAAAGGCAATAAGTCTATTTTTAAAATGTTGTTTAAAAACAATTTTAACTCTTTGGAATTTGTCTGTGACTTTCAAAGGCAGAAAATTTCCAATTCTATCTTGGAGAATCACTTTATTTTATGCCCTGGGATATCTGTCAGCCAGCCTAAGCTAGGGTTGTTACAATCAGAGACAGTCGTGAGACCTGGGCTGGCTGAAACTGTACATCATGGAGAGAGAAAAGGAAAGGGGGTTTAGGGAGATATACGAGTATGAATGCTTTGGGCATTTTTCTCCCTTGTTCAGAATGAAAATTTTGATTTCAATCAATCTTATTTTAGGAAAAAAGTATTAACATTTTAATGTGAATAGTGTCAACGAGTGAATAGAAATTATTAAGGATGATTTAAAACATTTACTTCTAGTTGCAAACAAACACAGAAATGAAAACATACCCATAATATTACAAAAGCATCAGTCGTTTCATTAAAACATTACAAAAATATCTTAAATTGTGAAAAATGGACACAAATTATAATAGGTCTACAGCAAGACATACAACTCAGACATGCAGACAAGGTCAAAATATGAAAATCCAGCGGCTGGGAAAAACTAATTTAAAATAAATAAATTCAACTCTGTTGTCATTCCTGCCAATTTCATTTGAACTAATTTTTAAGCCAGTTTCCCTGAAGATACCAAATGTCTCTGGTATTTCCCAGAGCAATGAGGACACATTAAGTATTTAGTAAATGTTACTGAGCTGACTTGGACTCTCCATTTAGTTTGCTTTAATCATTCCTTGAAGTCATGTGCACCCTCTTGCAGATGCTTCAAGAAAGGCATTCCTGCTAGGGTGGTGGGAAGGGGCACCTGGTGCAGACACTTGCCAATGTGAAAGAATGCTGAAAGGAGCCCTGGGCATGGCTTTTTCCTCTTGGGGCAGGCTTCCATCCATCAGACCCCATGGAGCCAAGTCTGCATACCCGCGGCCTGAAACCGAGGCTGTCATTCCGATTACACTCATGGAAATCCCCTCTACGATACTTCTGCTTTGCCGAGTACAAATGGTCACAAGTCAGTGACTTCGTGAGGCTCTCACATGAAGCCTTAGACCCAAGCATTTCAATCATTAAATGGATGCCATATCAAATCCCTTTTCAGAAGACACATGGAAACTTGCAAGTAAAAATACAGTATTTATATTCATCACGAAACAGGATAAAAGGCTGGTGAACAGAAGCCTGCAGTTCATCAGGCACAGCAGCATTTTTAGCAGGATGTGCACAAGTCATGAAATTTCATTAGGTGTGTTCATGTGGAAACTGGGCCCCCCAGTGTGTATGTCAGACAATTTGTTTACACTCTCTCTTTCCAGGAGTCTCACTGGAGCTTAAGGAAATAAAACTCCAAATACCCACCTGACACACAACCCTGGAAACAAAAACCAACGGTATGTGATGTGTTTGTCCACAGATTGTTTGCCCTGAACTCCCTCCTGCAACATTTGGGAAGGATTACAACCACTGATAATACTCATCTTCAGGAACACTTTTAAAAGTCAGATGTTCAAGTCTTGAAATCTGCCATTTACTCTCTGGACCGACTCTCTGAGCCATGGCCTTTTGGTGGGACAAGAAGGTGCAGAGAAAGCAGATATGCACCAAGAGCAGGGAGGGGTCCTCAGGGAGGGGGAGCAATCTTTTAGTGTCTTCCTCTGCCAAGCTCTCCTGTCCACACGATGAACAACAATGTGGGGGACATGCTGTGAAAATATTATATTGTTCCTGAAAATTCACAGGATCTGGATGAGAAGAACTCAAAGAGGAGTTGAATTTTAAGTAGACTTTAAGGCGGAAAGTGGTAAGGTTTGGCCAAATTAATACAGAAAGATTATTTTTAAACAAAGGATGCAGTTCTGGCAAATGGCCATAGAAAAGAACCCAGCATGATGAGTTATGGGAATTGGTGTCAGAAAAATGCATGTTTCTGCTCCAGAAACACACCTATAAGGTTGGACAAAGTCTCAGTCTCTATGTCTTGATGAGAGGAATGAAAGACAAAACCTAGTAATGGGTGTGTTAGGACACATATATGATGTAAAGCAGAGTCAACAGCTAGCAGGGCACATGGAACAGAGTAAGCACTCAATAGATATATTAGCAATTTCAAATTTACTTTCCCAGTTCTAAAGCACCATGTGGACTTAGAGAAATCATACAATTTAAAAGTATGCAATTTAAAAGTGCCAATTTCAGAAACAATGAAACCAGAAAAAGTCTGCTAGAGTCAATGTTGTAATTAAAGTAAGAACACAGTCATTAAAAGGGGAAGCAAAAGAAAAAGACACTCCACTTTTTAGCCATGTTAATTCTTCCTTATTCTTGTGCTATTTTAATAATAATCAGTTACACACAGCACATGTGATGCACTAACAATGTTTTAAGTGGTTTACATATATTAACAGTATATATGAAGTAAGTACCGTTATTATCCCCTTTCATAGAGGAAGATACTGTAGCACAAAAAGGTTAAGCAACATTCTCATGGACACACAGCTGGCAAGCACTGGTGATAGGGTTTGCTCATGATGGATCCAGAATTTCTGCCCTTCAGCACTGCAGTAAACTACAATAAACTGCTGTCATTGCAAAAAGCAAGAAAAATGATAAAATGCCATTAAGTCAGAAATGTTCTCAGTAGAGCTTTGTTTGATATAGTAACAGAAATATAAGGATTGGGGAGTGTTATGATGTTTCCTCATGTAAAACTGAAGGCGAAATTGTTACATAGCTTTTAAAAAATATATTTCAAGCTGTCAGGTACATCTGTAGGATGGGAGAAAGGGACTAGGCGGGACTGGGTAACAAAGTTAACACAAGAAAAAAGACCCGTTGGCAGATGGATTTGAAATCTAGGGGCTGGATTTTCAAAAGATTTTTAATAGTGGTTTTAAGACATTATAAGCCTGTAAGAAATGAGAACACAGAAGTGCTTGTTGCAAAATGATGCTGTGTGAAATAACTGTGGGGAATGCAAGGAAGCACGCGTGGTCAGGTGACCCCTGGGATGAGCTCATGGTCTTTAATTCTTCTGGTTGATCTTTCACAGGTGTTTATCTTTAAAGGAGAAGTTGTCTTCATTTCACTAACCTGTATCTACGAGCAGCTGGATCTTTACCACCCCAAACAGCACAGGCATCAATCTAGATATAAACGACTGTACATCTAGGACCTAGGAACTAAGAGTGAACAGCTGAGGAAGAAACAGCCACAGGAAGAATTTATGATGGTGACCCAGGAAGAGAGGCCGTGAAGGCCACGGATGTGGGAGAGTCGCTTTAGGTGTGAACGTGAGTGTCTTGTCATTCTCTCTCCAGCAACTACATGAAGGAACACTAGAGTCAGCAAGAAAAGAGGGAAGGACCAGAAAAATGCTAAGTTTCCTCTCTCATTTAGAGAGTAACAGTGGAGGGGATATAAAAGAAAAATAACTGGGGGGCAGATATAAATCTTCTGAAATACCAAAGTTCATGGGAGAAGGGGGTTAATTATTACACAAAATGGAAAAATGGCCAAAAAGTTAAAGTTGAGACCAGAGAGCCTGGGAGTCAAGCTGAGAAGCAATCATGGAAGAATATGCCTGGTAATATCCACAGCAGAAAATTAAGCATAAGTGATTTACATACAAAACAAGCATAGCAATAAGTAATAACACCAGGTGAACTTTTCAATTATCGCTGAATTACTGAACAGAAACTTGCATGTACATGAATGTTCTCAGGTAAATTTACATACACTCCCACCACATGGTGGATCCCAGATTCTCCCAATAATGACATAAGCAGATATACAATTTTTATGATCATCTTTATTCTTCTCGAAAGGAGACTTTACACTCAGCAAATGGATGTTCAGCTGCTTGCAAGTGTCTCAGTATTTCTATAAGATAAAGAAAAAGACACTGAAATAAACTTTACTACAAACCCTTGCAGGTTATCATGTTGATGAGAGCAAAGATGCCAGCAACCACTCAAGAACTGACCAAAATGACCTCTGTCCCATGCCAAATGCTGCTCGGTTTACTCTCTAACGCATGATGACCGTGTAACAAGGATAATACAACCTGTTCCAAAAGTTAAATATTACATTAAACACAATGAGGGGTGGTTAACAAGACTTAATTAAAGTGACCCTAGAAAACAATTCTAAACTCTTAGTCACTCATTGTTCATTTTATTAATTTAAATTAAAAAATAATTTCACTACAATATTTCTTTGGCTAAGTTGGAGTTTCAGTGTTTAATGAAGTTTGAAAAAAAAAAAGTCAATATTTGTTATTGCTGTAAATGACTTTCCAAGCCTTGGGAATCAGTCATTGCCAGATCATGATTCTGAGGGACAGAAATCAAGTGAGAGTCCTTAAAACCTCCCCAGCAGATTCTGTGGAGAGGGCAGGGATCCCAGGTGCAGGGAGTGGAAACCCAGGGTAAGACTGATGGTCTTCCTGAGTTGAGGAGGCAGAGATGAGAACCCAGATGTCAGGAAGGCTGAAGTTTACAAGGGAGCCAGGGCTCCAGAGACCTGCAGAGCCCCACAGAGCCCCTCCTGAAACATACATGAGTGCTTACTAGCGCATGTATGAAGAAAATGACCAAGGCTAATGGAAGAACTACTAAGGGATTAGAGGCAAAAGTGCCCAGACACTCGCAGGGCTGAGCAGAATACCTGCTCCCAACAGTGAGAACAGACACCTTCATGGCTCAGTGGACAGAATTCAGAGCATCAGATCCACAAACCTGCAAATAAATGAGCTACTTAAAGGCTCACTTGAGGTTCCAACTTGACTTGCTCTTCATGAAGTCTTAAAAAGTAGTATCCGTAAGGAACAAACTGTCCCAAGAAGTTTAACAACATCCAAAAAATATTTCGGGGAACACAAAGGTATCTAGCATCCTCCAAATTAAGATTCACAATGTCTGGGGTCCAAGTAAGCATGATAACTGGCAAGAAAATAAAATTAATAGTGAGGAGAAAGAAGAATAAAAAAAAAAAATAGCCAGAAATGACATAGATAGTTGAATTAGTAGACAGCAGTATTAAAACAGTTACTCTAATTTTATTCTTTGTCTTGAAGAAAAGTGAAGATTGAGCACCTTAGCTAGACATGTGGGGAAAAAAAGGCAGAAACTGTTAGACTGGATGAAAATAAGCCAATGAGCACTAATGCAAAAAAACAAAACAAAACAAAACAAAACCCCACACTTTAAAGATGCAAAGAGATGAACGAAAATGAAAAATACAAATAAAAATTCTAACATTAATCAAAAGAACACTTAAGTTCCTATGCTAATATCACACAGAGTTTTAATGCACAGAGGGTTGTCTCCTAATATTAAAAAAGTGGACACTCCTAGACATTTATGTGCCTAATAACAAAGCTTCTAAATATATGGGCAAATACTGACAGAATTACAAGGAGAAATGCATAAAACTAAATTATAGTTGGGATTACCAAACTACTCTCTTAAATGCCAGAAAATCACTAAGGTTATAGAAGCCTTGAACAAAACTCTCAACCAACATCTAATTAATTAATGGTTAAAGAGGAAGTCACAAGGGATATTAGGAAATGTCTGAACTACATGAATTTGGCAATAAGGAGTTCATGATCTGAGCCACAGTCAGCTCCCAGTCTTGTTTTTGCTGACTGTATAGAGCTTCTCCATCTTTGGCTGCAAAGAATATAATCAATCTGATTTCAGTGTCAAACATCTAGTGATGTCCATGATAGACCATTCAGGTATGACCTAAATCAAATCCCTTATGACTATACAGTGGAAGTGAGAAATAGATTTAAGAGACTAGATCTGATAGAGTGCCTGATGAACTATGGGTGGAGGTTTGTACAGGAGACAGGAATCAAGACCATCCCCAAGCAAAAGAAATGCAAAAAACCAAAATGGCTGTCTGATGAGGCCTTACAAGTAGCAGTGAAAAGAAGGGAAGCCAGAAGCAAAGGAGAAAGGGAAAGATATACACATTTGAATGCAGAGTTCCAAAGAATAGCAAGGAGAGATAAGAAAGCCTTCCTCAGCGATCAATGCAAAGAAATAGAGGAAAACAACAGAATGGGAAAGACTAGAGATCTTTTCAAGAAAATTAGAGATTCCAAGGGAACATTTCATGCCAAGATGGGCTCAATAAAGGACAGATATGGTAGAGACCTAACAGAAGCAGAAGATATTAAGAAGAGGTGGCAAGAATACACAGAAGAACTGTACAAAAAAGAGCCTCATGACCCAGATAATCATGATGGTGTGATCAGTCACCTAGAGCCAGACATCATGAGATGTGAAGTCAAGTGGGCCTTAGGAAGCATTACTACAAACAAAGCTAGTGGAGGTGATGGAATTCCAGTTGAACTATTTCAAATCCTGAAAGATGATGCTGTGAAAGTGCTGCACTCAATATGCCAGCAAATTTGGAAAACTCAGCAGTGGCCACAGGACTGGAAAAGGTCAGTTTTCATTCCAATCCCAAAGAAAGGCAATGCCAAAGAATGTTCAAACTACTGCACAGTCACACTCATCTCACACACTAGTAAACTAATGCTTAAAATTCTCCAAGCCAAGCTTCAGCAATACGTGAATCATGAACTTCCAGATGTTCAAGCTGGTTTTAGAAAAGGCAGAGGAACCAGAAATCAAATTGCCAACATCCACTGGATCATGGAAAAAGCAAGAGAGTTCCAGAAAAACATCTACTTCTGCTTTACTGACTATGCCAAAGCCTTTGACTGTGTGGATCACAATAAACTGTGGAAAATTCTGAGAAAGATGGGAATACCAGACCATCTGACCTGCCTCTTGAGAAACCTGCATGCAAGCCAGGAAGCAACAGTTAGAACTGGACATGGAACAACAGACTGGTTCCAAATAGGAAAAGGAGTATGTCAAGACTGTATACTGTCACCCTGCTTATTTAACTTATATGCAGAGTACATCATGAGAAACGCTCGTCTGGAAGAAACACAAGCTGGAACCAAGACTGCCGGGAGAAATGTCAGTCACCTCAGATATGCAGATGACACCACCCATATGGCAGAAAGTGAAGAACTAAAGAGCCTCTTGATGAAAGTGAAAGAGGAGAGAGAAAAAGTTGGCTTAAAGCTCAACATTCAGAAAACTAAGATCATGCCATCTTGGTCCCATCACTTCACGTCAAATAGATGGGGAAACAGTGGAAACAGTGGCTGACTCTATTTTTCTGGGCTCCGAAATCACTGCAGATGGTAACTGCAGCCATGAAATTAAAAGACACTTACTCCTTGAAAGGAAAAGTTATGACCAACCTAGACAACATATTAAAAAACAGAGACATTGCTTTGTCAACAAAGGTCCGTATAGTCAAGGCTATGGTTTTTCCAGTGGCCGTGTATGGATGTGAGAGTTGGACTATAAAGAGAGAATTGATGCTTTTGAACTGTGGTGTTGGAGAAGACTCTTCAGAGTCCCTTGGACCACAAGGAAATCTAACCAGTCCATCCTAAAGGAGATCAGTCCTGAATATTCATTGGAAGGACTGATGTTGAAGCTGAAACTCCAATACTTTGGCCACCTGATGTGAAGAGCTGACTCATTTGAAAAGACCCTGATGCTGGGAAAGTTTGAGGGCATGAGGAGAAGGGGATGACAGAGGATGAGATGGTTGGATGGCATAACCGACTGAATGTACATGGGTTTGGATGGATTCTGGGAGCTGGTGATGGACAGGGAGGCCTGGAGTGCTGCGGTTCATGGGGTCACAAAGAGTCGGTCATGACTGAGTGACTGAATTGAACTGAATTACATGAAACTGTTAAAACAACAAGTCAAAGTTGTGGGATGTATTGAAAGTCATGCTTTAGGGAGATTCACAGCACAGAGAGTTTATATTATGAAAAGAAGAAATATCTCAAACAAATCACTAAACAATGGAACATGAGTAACTGGAAAAGAACTGAAATAAAGGAGTATCAAAGACAAAAGTAGACAGCACTCTTCAATGAAGCTGTTAAAAGTTATGTCAGTCTATCATATCTCATGCTTCTTTTCCCCAACAAATACATTCCAAGTTGTTATTAGTGATCAGACTGCAAAGGTGAAGATGCCCAGATTCTGCCCTAGAGATAGTTCACAGTCCAGGAGCCAGCAGAGAGAAGAACAATCACCACACGGCTTCTTAAGAGCCCGTGCAGAGACTGTGTGCAGTCCACAGGAATGAGGAGGAGCTGTGGACGACCGGGCAGAGGGAGAGAAAAGAGGAGGAGGGGAGGAAAGAACCTCTCCCTCTGTCTCCCGCTCCCTCTCCCCTTCAAGTAGACTGCTGGAAGGAAAGGGCCCCCAACAGGGACAGCATGGAGCATGCTGACATGAAAAGCTCTGGGAGGTGGCGATCTGGAGGAAACACACGGGGGAGGCAGCCTCTGGAGGCTGCTGGGTGTCCATCACGAAGAGGTGACAAGACTGCAGAATGGTCAAACTGAAGTTATAAAACCAAGTGTGTTTTGTAATATTACCAGAGGAAGGTTATGTAGGTGACGGTAGTACACATTTACTTCTGTGCTTCAAGTTACAGTTTTAATTACCTTAAAATAACAGTATTTATCACATGCTGCACATCCGGGTTAAACACTCAGACACGTTACCTATGCTACTGCTAATTCCCCACAAAGGGATTGTTTTCCAAATTTATCTGTAAATAAGATGAGAAACTTGGTGGAGGTAATGCAGATGAACCCACATCTGTATAAACCTGGGGCATGTCTACCACCATACAGCTTGTGTTGATATAACTGATTTGCTTTTAAATAGGAATGTGATAGAAATAATTTGGGGGTAGTTTAATAGGAAAAAAAAAGCTGAAGAACTAGGAATAAGGATCTTGTCCATTCTTGCCCATTAGCTCTCTGCCTCTGTGATATCATATTTCATTTTCTGTTTTAACAGTGAGAAGCAGGGAGAGAGAGGGATAAACTCATCAATTATGTTAAGGTTAGGATTTTGCACAACAACTGCTGTTTCAGAACATATGACTTTTAATGCCTTTCTCAACAGCTCTTCCTGTAAAGTGAAAAATGCAAATGCCAAAGGAAACTTGGAGAAGTAACACAACATTTGAAGATTAAACAAAATACAATCATCATTTATTATTCCTTCCCAGGGCATGGTCTTGAGCTACAGAAAATCCCATCCCGTTGTTTTTTTTTTTTTTTCTATTCTAAACTCTAATAAGATTCTTCTTTCCTCCATCTCTCCCTTCCTTCCTTCCTATTTTTCCTCCTCATTTTATTGAGATATAATTGACATTCATCTATATATATAGATATATATATTCATCTCTATATATAAGTTGAATGTGTACAACATACTGATTTGACTTACACTCGTTACATAGTCATGTGATGATAACCACAATAACTTTAGTGAACATCCATCATCTTATATAGATACAAAATAAAAGAGTTTCTCGTGATGAGAATTCTTAGGATTCTTAACTGTAAGAATCCTAACTCCAGACTCCAAGGTTCTTAGCTATATTGGTGCTCAGCTAGATTTAAGTGCAGAGACCCATCTCTAAGGGCAGGGACCCCTCCACAGAGAGGAACCGGGCGATTTCATTCTCTAGGTGATTGTACCCAACTGGCCGAGTCAGGAAGCCTCCCTTCGTCTTGGCCTCAACCCTTCCTCCAGGGAAGTGAGCAGAGTCACAGCCTGGCTCCCTGGGATGCTGGCCCTGGATACGGGGGCTGGGCGTGGGCGCTCTACCTGGTGGGGCTGGCACAGTCACACTTGGAGGGGAGGTGGCAGGGCTGGGCAGAGGAAGGTGCTGAGCCGCAGGGAAGTCATGGTAAAGCCTCAGCCTGTCCTCTGGGGAGCTCTGGGCTGGGGTTGGTTTGGGGACTGTCCCAGCTCAGAGTGAGAGACCAGAGCCCTTCCAGCAGCACTGCCCAGTATGAGATGTGGGTGCCTTCCCACCCTTCCCAGACAAGTGCCCCGTAGATGTCCAGTTATGAGATGTGATTGCTCGCCGGACAGGTGTCACCTTCAACCCATCAGCTCTCTCCAGCCAGAAGCAATTCCTGCAGACCTCAGCAATGAAAGGTCTAACTCTCTTTGTTTGTACTTTTTATTTCACTGTGGGACGTGAAACTAGTCATATTTACCTTGGAGTTCACTGAGGTGTTTCTTAGCTCAGAGAATACACCTAAATCTTCAGCTTTACAAGAGAAGCTGTTACCAGACAACTTGTGGGTTCAGCGTATCCTGTGGTCATAAGAGAAGTTCATGGTCAAGAAAGGATGAGGTCTTCCTCGTGATGCCAGCCTGGCCTTGGAGGGGGTCGGGGCCGGATGTCTGGGACCAGGGCAGAGAGCGGATGAAACGTGTTAAAATTAAAGAAAATAATTTTTAATCTCTATAAAACCTGAGCTGTTTACCTAAATAAAATTATAGGACATTATTTTAAATTATGTCTACTTTCGTGCCCAGGGATCTAATACACTTGATCTGAATAAAGGATCTCAGAAACAAGAAGCAGGATGAGGTCTTTGATTTTTCTCCCACTTTTCTAAAGGAAGAGCATCCTTTCAGGGGTAAGCAGACAAAAAGCCTATCATCTGTGCATGATACGAGCAGGTTCAACATTTCAAGGACACTGTAATTTAAGAGTGTTGCATTAGTGCTCATCAGTGGAAAGTGCCAGCAGTGGTGGACGCCGCTAGCTTGCAGCCATTGGACAGGCTCCTGACCCTGGCAGTCTAGCTGAGCGTGAGGGTGAGACAGGCAAGCCCAGAGGAGCCAGGGCCTGAGGAAGCAGCCGCCGTCATGGCTCCAGTATGAAACAAACTCAAGAAGACTCATGCTACCAGTGCTGCCTTAGGAAAAGAGAAAAATAACTTCAGGAAGAGGATCGTAGCAGAACTAATTTTAAAGAGACAACCTAGAACTCAAAAAATAACAATAAGTTCCAAAGAGCAAAACTAATCATGAGAACACAAATGACCTATAAAATACAAAGACTGAATTACACACACAGAGCCGATTCTAAATATTACAAGAGAGACTTCCCCATATCCTGATCACACACTTTTGTTCCAGACTCTGTGCACTATTTTACTGTTCTTTTTAAATTTAATATTAGGATATTTATAGCTATAATCATGTACACACACATGTGTATGTCTTAAGTCATTAGAAAAATATACATCTGAGAAATTAAAATCTAGTACATTAGATTTCTGAACACGGAAGTAGATGTAATGTAAAATAATGTTCCATAATTTTATTTAAATATATAGCTTAGGTTTTAAAGAGGTTTAAAATCTCTTCCCCTAATTTTATTATACATTTGTATAGAAAATAATGAAAGGAGTTTCAGTTCAGTTCAGTCCCTCAGTCATGTCCGACTCTTTGCAACCCATGGACTGCAGATTGCCAGGATTCCCTGTCCATCCCCAACTCCCGGAGCTTACTCAAATTTATGTCCATCAAGTCAGTGATGCCATCCAACCATCTCGTCTTCTGTCATCCCCTTCTCCTCCTGCCTTAAATCTTTCCCAGCATCAGGATCTTTTCAACTGAGTCAGCTCTTCACATCAGGTGGCCAAAGTATTGGAGTTTCAGCTTCCACATCATTCCTTCCAATGAACACCCAGGACTGATCTCCTTTAGGATGGACTGGTAGGATCTCCTCACAGTCAAAGCGACTCTCAAGAGTCTTCTCCAACACCACAGTTCAAAAGCATCAATTCTTTGGCACTCAGCTTTCTTTATAGTCCAACTCTCACATCCATACATGACCACAGGAAAAATCATAGCCTCGACTAGATGGACCTTTGTTGGCAAAGTAATGTCTCTGCTTTTGAATATGCTGTCTATGTTGGTCATAACTTTTCTTCTAAGGAGCAAGCATCTTTTAATTTCATGGCTGCAGTCACCATCTGCAGTGATTTTGGAACACACACAAAAAATAAAGTCAGCCACTATTTCCACTGTTCCCCCATCTATTTGACATGAAGTGATGGGACCAGATGGCATGATCATAGTTTTCTGAATGTTGAGCTTTAAGCCAACTTTTTCACTCTCCTCTTTCACTTTCATCAAGAGGCTCTTTAGTTCTCCTTCACTTTCTGCCATAAGGGTGGTGTCATCTGCATATCTGAGGTTATTGATATTTCTCCTGGTAATCTCAATTCCAGCTTGTGCTTCATCCAGCCCAGCGTTTCTAATGATGTACTCTGCATATAAGTTAAATAAGCACGGTGACAACATACAACCGGAATGCCCTTCTTTCTCAATTTTAAACCAGTCCATTGTTCCATATTCCATTCTAACTGTTGCTTCTTGGCTTGCATAAGGTTTCTCAGAAAGAAGATAAGGTGGTCTGCTATTCCCACCTCATTAAGAATTTTCCACAGTCTGTTGTGATCCACATAGTCAAACGCCTTAGTGTAGTCAATGAAGTAGAAGTAGATGTTTCTCTGGAATTCTCTTGCTTTTTCGACGATCCAATGGATGTTGGCAATTTGATCTCTGGTTCCTCTGCCTTTTCTAAATCCAGCTTGTACATCTGGAAGTTTTAAGTTCATGTACTACTGAAGCCTAGCTAGAAGGATTCTGAGCATGAATCACAGCCTTGTGTAACTCCATGAAAACTGTAAGCCATGTCGTGCAGGACCATCCAAGTGGACGGGTCATGGTGGAGAGTTCTGACAAAATGTGACCCACTGGAGAAGGGAATGGCAAACCACTCCAGTATTCTTGCCTCAAGAATCCCACAAACAGTAGAAAATGGCAAAAAGACATGACACTAGAAGGCTAACCCGTGAGGTTGGTAGGTGTCAAATATGCTACTGGGGAAGAGGGGAGAAATAGCTCCAGAAAGAATGAGGAGGCTGGGCCAAATAGAAAACAATCAGTACACAAAATCAACAGTCAACAGGAGATCATTTAGTATAGACTAAAGAGCCCTACAGCATTTGATAGGTCCTAAATATATAAATGGGCTTCCCAGGTGGCGCTAGTGGTAAAGAACCTGCCTGCCAATGCAGGAATTGTAAGAGATGAGGGTTCAATCCCTGGATTGGGAATATCCCCTGGAGAGGGGCATGGCAGCCCTGGAGAATCCCATGAACAGAGAAGTCTGGCAAGCTCCAGTCCATTGGGTCACACAGAGTCAGACAGGACTGAAGCAAATTAGCAAACTGCATGAGGTGTATGGAAATGTATAAATATGATATTATAAAAGAGTTTTATAATAATAATCAAGATTGCATGAAAAAATATCACTAACCTCAGATATGCTATGCAGACGACACCACTCTTTTGGCAGAAAGGGAAGAGGAATTAAAGAGCCTCTTGATGATGGTGAAAGAGGACAGTGAAAAAGCTGGCCCAAAACTCAAATTAAAAACATTTGCTCCTTGGGAGAAAAGCAATGACAAACCTAGACAGTGCAGAGACATTATTTTGCCTAGAAACATCTGTATAGTCAAAGCTATGGTTTTTCCAGTTAGCCATGTATGGATGTAAGAGGTGGACAATAAAAAAGGCTAAGCACGGAAGAATCAATGCTTTTGAACTGTGGTGTTAGAGAAGAGTCTTGAGAGTCCCTTGGACTGCAAGGAGATCCAACCAGTCCATCTTAAAAGGAGATCAGTCCTGGGTGTTCACTGCAAGGACTGATGTTGAAGCTGAAACTCCAGTACTTTGGCCCACCTGATTCAAAGAGCTGACTCATTGGAAAAGACCCTGATGGTGGAAAAGATTGAAGGCAGGAGGAGAAGGGGATGACAGAGGCTGAGATGGTTGGATGGCATCACCGGCTCAATGGACATGAGTCTGAGTGAACTCCTGGAGACGGTGATGGACAGGGAGGCCTGGCGCGCTGCAGTCAACGGGGTCACAGAGTCATACACGACTGAGCGACTGAACATTAGTTTGTATTGATAATGAATTATTTAAGTTGTTTAATACATTCTAATTAGAAAAGGGACACATGTGACACATTTTAAAAACAACTGAAATTAAAATAATTTCAAGTATTTTAATGTATCCAAAACTTGGAGAAAACTCTAGGTTTTTACATTATTAAGTAACAATGGATTCTATTGGTCTTAGACATACAATAGAAATTATAATAGGTAATAAAATAAAATTCTTTAGCACCTATATTTCCATATATGTATTCTAACAGCATTGAATAGAAAGTCAGTTATGGATATATAAAACCTAAAACATACTTTTTAATGACCTAATAAGGATGCATATTTTGGCTACAGTCACATTTTTATCCAATACTTTATTCAAAATGTTGGCTGAAAAATATCTTATAATCAGCTGTTGTAACAGCAGAAACTCTGCAGAAGTGAACCACAGCTCCACTCTTCCCTTCCCACAACATTCCACAGTGATGTAATTTATAGGGAAATGTTTTAAATACTCAAAATAAGATCATTTAATTAAGCAAACTCCATAATTACTAGCATATATATTTTTTGCCTCATAACTTGGTGCTATAGCCAAAAGAAAACATATAAAATTATTTCAGAGTCTGATATACATATGGAGTGTGTTTTCCTTAAAGAAAACTCTGCTTCACTTGATAATCTATAGCATAGCTTACAAAGATGTGACCTCCCAATACAGGTCTTCGACGAATAAGACCTTAGCATACCCACCACCAATCCTACTCGAAGCACAAAAAACAAGGAAAGGTAGGTTTTCACTGGCAAGGTCCCTAAAGAAGATCGCCTGGCAGCCCTAAAATCCCTAGCAGAACTGCATTACTTTGAGTGAGTGAGTGAGTGAAGTCGCTCAGTAGTGACCGACTCTTTGCGACCCTATAGACTGTAACCTACCAGGCTCCTCTGTCCATGGGATTTTCCAGGCAATAGTACTGGAGTGGACTGCCATTACTTTGAGGATTCATCAAAATCTAGGACAGAGGTTCTCCACCATTTAGTGTTCTCAGAGCACTTTGGAGTTAAGACTCAGAACAACACTAAAGTCCGCATGGGTTCTAATTCCTACAACAGAGTAATGTCTCACAGTTCCTGCGAAAGGATTCATTCTTAGTCTCATTTTTGGTACTTAAAACTCTTATTTTCCTTCACTCCACCACTATGGAATGTTACGGGAAGGAAAAGACTGAAGTCATAGTTCACTTATACAGACTTTCAGCTGCAAATGAACAGCTGTAAGATTTTTTTCAATCGCCATTTAGAAAGGACAATAGATGTGTTATCAGCCAAAATATACATCTTTGTTAGGTCATTGAAGACTGTGTTCTACAAAAAAAAAAAAAAATACAGAGAAAGAACAAAGAAGGAGGGAGGAGAAACTTTTGGAGGTGATAGGTATGTTTCTGGCACTGACTGAGGTGATGCTATCACAGGTGTATATTTATCTTCAACAAATTGTATACCTTAAATATGTTATGCTAGTTGTATGTCAGTAACACTTCAATAAAATGACTTTTTAAAAATGAAGTCTGTTTGATATTTTATATGTACACAATTGACCTTCCATTCAATACTGAATATTCATTCTATTCACTCATCCTACAAAAATTTATTGAACATGTATAATAACTACCATGCTGGGGTGCAGTACAGAACAACAGACACAGTTATCTACAAGTTTGGAAGCTTGAAACTGGCTCTTCCGCAGTCTGTGAGTATAACTGAATACTCTCTGAGTACCTCCATTGAGTCTCAAGGCAAAGTGGTCCACAATCTTTCTTTGGTGCTGGCTTCTCATCACACCTTTTATCCCACATTGTATCACTTTGCATGGTTCATTCAGTTCAATGTGCTGCCATGTGCTGCCATGAAAGAACTGTATTGCTGCAGCAACAAGAGTTTGTACTTATCAAAATTTAGTAGCACACCCTCCATGGGAGGAGCTTCCCTGGTGGCTCAGTGGTAAAGAATCTGCCTACAATACAGGAGACACAGGTTCAATCTCTTAAGTTGGAAAGATCCACCGGAGAAGGTAATGGCAACCCACTCCAGTATTCCTGCCTGGAAAATCCCAAGGACAGAGGAGCCTGGCAGGCTACAGTCCATGGGGTCACAAAAGAGTTGGACAAGACTTAGGGAATAAACAACAACAACTTCCACAGGAGACTATCAGAGAAGTGCTAGTTTGGCTCTTGGCAGACAGAGAAATCTGACCTCTTGGCATGAAAAGAGATCCATTTACAAATATTACTGACATCAATAAAGCTATCAGGAGACTTCTCTGGTGGTACAGTAGATAAGAATCTGCCTGCCAATGAAGGAAACATGAATTCAATCCCTGGTCTGGGAAGATCCCACGTGCTGCAGAGCAACTAAGTTCACGTGCCTGCGTGCCTAGAGCCTTCCTCCACAACAAGGGAAGCCACTGCAGTGAAAAGCCCGCGTACCACAACGAGAAGTAGCCCCACTTGTGCAATCAGAAAAAGCCTGTGCACAGCAACAGACACAAAAATAAAACAAATAAATGATAAAGCTATCAGAGACACCTCTAGCCAAAATGTCAAAATTTAAACTGCCAAGGGGGCTACTCACTCTGAGGTTTTTATCACTGAATGCTCTCCCTGAATGTAAGCTCCATAAGAAGCCAGATTACAATATGATATATCAGTGAACATAGGATCATTATAAGATGAATTACAGTTTGAATATATACTGATGTCAAGCTCAAACAAACAAACAAAAACACTATTTCTATGATGTCAGTAGATACACACCTATCACAGATAGGAAGTTCATATTTTTTGACCCTGGTATCTCTCTACTGTACTTGCCCTGCTGACCTTAAATTTACCACTCCTTTGTTGAAGGACTAACACCCTCTGTATTTACAATGTTTTCCTTTAGAATGATTGGTATATTCAATTGTATCTCAGTCAAATTTTATTCTTACCTAGGAACAATTCTTAACCTTTAGCGTAATTACATATCTCTGACTTAATCCATTTTATGACTTTCACAACTGGGGCAAGAGGTATTCATAACTACCAACAGTTACTGGCAAGAAAGAAATGCAGAAGATTTCATTTGGTTGGTACAAAGAAATTAAACAAGGAAGTCTTTAGACTGAGATGGTTCTAATGCCTTGGCAGCCTATATAAGCAAAGTCAGGATAAAATTTCTGTAAATGTCTCAAGGCTCAGAAATCCAAACCTAAGAACAATCAATCACAAGTCAACTAGGCTTTCCCAAAAAAGGCAATATTAAGCTATAGACAATCCAATAATTTCCTTGCTCTGCTTTGACATCTGCTCTTTGAAAATCTTCCTTCCTTCCCTCCCTCCCTCCTTCCCTCCTTCCTTCCACAGAGGAAAGTTTGGCATTGCTCAGTGAGAACTGATGTTTGCTCATGTAAAGCCTTGTAAAATTTAATATGCCCCATTTTATCTTTTAACAGTTCAAAACCAAAAGAAGCCTATAATTTTATTCAAAGCTAATGGCTTTTATGCAGCTTAATTATACTACGAGAAACAAAATGAAAGAGACAACAAAAAAAGCAAGGGAAAAGACCTCGCAGATTATCTGCATAACTGAGTCAAAACGAAAAACCAGGAGTCCAGAAATGGGTAATGACTGTGAAGCTGGAAAGAAAAGGATAATTCCGAAACATATCTGAATGACTGAGAAGAACCTAGAGAAGGCTACATACAGGAGAAAAGAAAAAGAGACTATTATGTTGAGGTTTGACAGAAAACAACAAAATTCTGTAAAACAATGATCCTTCAATTAAAAAATAAATACATTTTAAAAAAAGAAAGAAAGAGAGACTAAAAACAAAAATACTTTGCTTGGAGAAAGAGTATAACAAAGCACACTTCAGACATTCACTCTGTCGTCCTACCCACACACGATTAAGGGGGAGATTCTGCAGGTCTTTCACAGTTTGGCATAGTTTATAAGAGAAGTTCTCATCTTTTGTTCTAGACTATCTTTCAAATATTGTCTGCATACAGTGACCAGCTTTGGGAAGATACAGTGCCAGTGCTTCATGCCTTCTGCTGGAGCAAAAAGGCATGATTGCAAAAAAGCTTCTGGTTCCTCAGTCTCAGAGTTCTTCTCCTATCATGCAATATACTATTACACAGGTGTTATTTGGCCCTCTTCACTTCACCCTCTTCCCTGGTGGCTCAGACAGTAAAGCGTCTGCCCACAATGTGGGAGACCTGGGTTTGATCCCTGGGTGGGGAAGATCCCCTGGAGAAGGAAATGGTAACCCACTCTAGTATTCTTGCCTGGAAAACCCCATGGACAGAGGAGCCTGGTAGGCTACAGTCTGTAGGGTGGCAAAGAGTCAGACACGACTGAGCGACTTCACTTTCACTTTTCAGTTCACCCTAGGAGAATTGAGACTCAAGGAACTATCATAAAACAATGATGACATTCTGTCTACTGCTGTTGCTATGGGACGGGGAGGCGTGTGGGAGGGGGGTTCAGGATGGGGAGCACATGTACACCCACGGCTGATTCATGTCAATGTATGGCAAAAAAACCACTACAATATTGTAAAGTAATTAGCCTCCAATTAAAATAAATAAATTGATTTTTTTTAAAAAGAAAAAAAAGAGTCTTTTGCCTCTGACCAGAAACCTCATGTCTTCTGCTATCATTCATGAAGCTATGGATAGCTTCATGAACAAGTTGGTCTGCAAGCAGATACTCAGACACTTTTTAATTCTTGACAGTAGCCCATTTATCAGGAGTATGATCCTGTGGCAATTAATTAATTTCAAGCCACAGGTTA
This sequence comes from Redunca redunca, assembly GCA_006410935.1. NCBI lineage: Eukaryota > Metazoa > Chordata > Mammalia > Artiodactyla > Bovidae > Redunca > Redunca redunca. Next base: position 436,680 of record SJYQ01035785.1, read on the forward strand.
CTATAAAGTGAAAATAACAATAGCATCTACTTCATCAGTTATCATGTTATAAACATCACAAGTTACGATGTTATGTGAGAAAATCCGTATAAATAAATGTGCATAATGCTTGACAACAAATATCAATCATTATTATACACATGCTATATGTTGTAAACACACATCTGCATAATATCAGTATATTTTATATACATACATGTATGGGTTTGCCACTTGCTCAACAGTTATACAGATTAATAAAAAATGCACACTACTAAAATGGAAATGATAGAAATAACCATTACAGAATTTTCTTAAATAAAAACTAAAAACATGTGTGCATGCATGTGTAGATGTGTTTTAAAATCTACTATGGCTAAGGAAATATAACCATGACAAATTCCACGACAGCGCTACATATGTGCTGCTGCTGTTGCTTCGTTGCTGACTCTTTCTCAGCCCCACGTACAACAGCCCACCAGGCTCCTCTGTCCATCGAATTTCCCAGGCAAGAATACTGGAGTGGGTTGTCATTTCCCTCTCCAGGGGATCTTTCCCATCCAGGGACCAAATCTGAATCTCCTGCATCAGCAGGTGGACTCTCTATCACTGAGCCACCAGGGAAACCCAAAGCCCACAGGGCGCTATGCATTTGTAAATATCTCTTCAATGGTCATTAAAATAAAGTTCCTGGATGACTTAATATAAATTCAGTATTAATATATATTAGTAAACAAAGTTAAATTTTCTGGTATAATATATGTAATTTTTTCTCAAGTATTAGTTTCCCGAAAACATGAAAGAGAAAGGGCACATTAAACATGAAACTAAATCACTTCTTACATTTCTCAAAGAGCCTTCATAACATACAGCTGACATTAGCTGTCATCATACGATAAAACTAACTCACCCAAGTAGCAGACGTCTTAACAATGATCTTAATTACCATGTTACATTCATTGGCTGCATTAGCAAAGATATAAAATTCACCAAATTACAAAAGGATGAAAGCCAAGGAATGCTTTGTAATGAATGAAATCTTAAAGCTGGTGAAATTTCAGCTACACCAACTAAGAGTAGTTAAAACCTCAGCAAAATGGCAATATACACGCTACAGATTTGTTATATGTTCTTTTCCAAAAGTAGCTTATCTTCCATACAAAAAATGTCAATGGAATATGAAAGATTTAAAAAGACAGCATTTTTAATAAAAATTTATGTTGCACTTAAAATGACAACATGTAAGATCTTATATATATTATATAGCCCTTCTAGAAGACAGGAAGATGCAGCAGCAGGAACAAGGTCTTCCACGATTCACTTCTCAGATGTGAATCATTTCTTTCAAGTAAGGAATTTTTCTATACCTTAGCTTTCTCATGTGCAAATAGGAATAATTGTATATTGCTTAGCAAGAATAAAAATGAAAATGAAAAATATTTAAATGATAGAATTAACATATGTAGGCTTCTTTCATTCCTAAAAGCTAAGAGAATACAGTGGAATAGTATTCAGCACTAAAAAGAAATGAGCTATCAAGCCACACACAGTAAGTCAGTGTGGAACCTTAAACGCATACTAAGTGAAAGAAGGCAATCAGAAGCAGCTACGCACTACAAGATCCCAATTATACGGCATTCTGAAAAACGCAAACAGATTGTTAAAAGATCGACAATTGCCAAAGACCTGTGGGGAGGAAGGGACAGACAGGTAAGAACACAGGAGATTTTTAGGACAGTGAAACTACTTTGTATAATACTATAATGATAGACACATGTCATTATAGATTTGTCAAAAGCTATAGAAGGAACACCACCAACTGCAAACCCTAAAGTAAACTACAGACTTTGGTTGATATTGATGTGTGAATGTAGGTTCTTCAACTGTAATGAGGAAGACCTGAGAGGCAGGGGTGGTAGGGAGGTGGACCTCTCTACACCCTCTGCTCAACTTTGCTGTGAACCTAAAATTGCCTGAAAAACCATTTAAAGTCTATTAATATCAAAAAAAATAATAATTAATACACTGTAAAGATGAATCACTATGCAACTCTGGAAACCTTGAATTCTAAGATTAACAAAAACCTGACAAGATACTTCAAACAGCCAGTTAAGTTTCTTTCCAAATATTAAGATTTTGGATACATGTAGACAAAGCCTAAAGCCCTGTGAATGCCCATATATGTTATAAATGTTTAGATGGATGTGCTATCTCCTATTAAAAACAAAAACTATCTCATAATCTAAAAACATCATTTCACTCCTGTAAGATAATTATTAAGTCAATAATTACTAAAAATTACACATTTTAATGAAGGATTTTAAACAACTATTACCAGGGGGCATGAGTGGTAAAGAACTTGTCTGCCAATGCAGGAGACCTAAGAAAGGAGAGATTGATCCCTGGGTTGGGAAGATCCCCTGGAGAAGGAAATGGCAACCCCCTCCAGAACTACTGCCTAGAGAATCCATGGACAGAGGAGCCTGGAGGGCTACCGTCCATGGGCTTGCAAAGAGTCAGACACAACTGAAGTGACTCAGTATGTAGAGCACAATGAGGCTTAAAGAGGAAGCATGTTATAGTATGGATTAAAGTGAAATTCCATTTAAATAAACAAACTCAAGAAAAAGATGCAAAAATTGATAATGAAAGTCTTTTTCCTGGCTTCATAAAGCCAAGTTCTATTTTCCCCTCTTCTCATTGACTCAGGCCTGATCTCTCAAATGCCTCAACTAGAAATCTGTAAGGGTCCATTGCATGCCCACAAGTTCAGTAATGTCCTACGAGCTCAGTGATTATTAAACTACCACTACTGTGTGCTCAACTGAGCAAATTATAGTCCGTGCAAGTTCATAGTCGCTAGTTCCAAAGCGAATGCTTGTACATGAAACAAGAGTCCAGAGTAGAGGTCACAGCTTTCTGTGTTTACAGCTTCTCCACACAATTAATCTTGCAGCTGCACTTGATTAGTTTTTGACATGAATGCACTGTCTCAGAAAGGTCAATACAAGGAGGTTTTCATCCTCTTGACACTCCCTCTAACCTCCACTATTCACAAACATTAAACCACTTGTAACAGCACATTGCACAAGAACTTCCCAAGTGTCTAGACTCAAAGAAAGCTCTCTGTCGGGAGTGTTGTATGCTTTAGACAGCAAAAGGTATCTGAACATGTCCTCTTCTTTATGAACAGCTTTTTGAAAAAACAAGAGTTCATTATCAAGCAACAGCCCAAATTTCCAATGACAATGTCATGTCATTTCAGCAAAAACAGAGCTGAAAGGGTTAAGGATAGTGATTGCAAACCTCAGATCCGAGGTTAAATTCCTCTCCCCCAAAATATAAATTATAATTTGGGTAACAAAGGAAAAGTGATACATGAATATGAAGTCACTCAAGTACTAAATTATGATTTAATTTTCCCCAAAGGTGGTTCCTATAATATTTCACAATGTTTTCCAAATATAGTAAAGAAGAAAACATGTAGTTCAAGCCATATGTGTGTCTGTATATATATATATGTATATATAAAAAGTATCACACTACAGAGTAAGAGTTAAAATGAGGGGAAATGTTTTAAAAAGTTATATACAGTATATGTGTATATACATACACACAGAGGCAATTATAGAGGAAAAACATACATCCTACTAGTACATTCTTCTCATAAAATTAGAGATTTTAATTATATCTCTGTAAAGAGGCATAATTACACACTGGGAGGCAGGATATATCTAATTGTAGAGAAAAGCTCATTTCTATGATTAAGGATTGATAGTTTGAAAATACTTCTATGTTTAAAAAAAGCTAATAAAAATTATAACTTCATTTTTACAAAGTAAATAAAAACAATTTCATGCCCAAGTCACCGTATTTGTTGCCAAATATGGCATAACTTCATGTGATCCTTATAAATTTATAATGTCTTTGCTTATGACCCTTAGGTCAGTATCTATAAAAATTGCCATATGCCTTCCATTCCATTGGTGTTGGCTTTTAGTGGAAACTTAATCAACTGGAGAGGAACACTACCACAGACTTGACAGATTACAGCAACTAATAATTAGCATTCTTGAACTTTCTAACTCTACTAGTAACTTATAATTGACTTTTGGGATGTGGGGTTGTAGGTAAAAAGAATTACTATTGTAAAATAATTCATTTAGAAGACACATATAGGTACTACTCAAAATCCCATGAACAAAATGCTTTGGGAATGCAAAAACAATTATGAATCTCAAGAAAAACATTTACTCATTACTTGAAAACTTCTCGGACAATTTTAGTTCGCAATCATTAAGAATTCAATTTAAGCTAACAAGAGACATATTGACCCAAAGTAACACAGAAAACAAGTTTTAACTCAGGTTGAATTCTAGTGCCTTTCATGGTTATTTTAATTCTATAGCTACAATAGCATCAGGCAAAACATTTACAAAAGCTAAAACTAGAAATTATAATTCACAGGGCCATCCTAAGAGTTCATTATTTTTCTTCTAACCTGTATTTGAAATAAGACACTCCTAATTTACTCAAAATGACCAAGAAGCTTAACTTATCAAAACCATTCTTCCAACATATTATGACTCTACTTAAATCTTTTATATTTCCTATCTTCGAGTACTATAAGTTCTATTTATAAACATGGCAGAACAGATTGAGTACACCTAGCAGAAGATGAAATTTCTGAAAAAGAACATGTCTTCATTATCTCCCCAAAAAGGAAGTTAGAAATCTTCATTGGAATTTTATTCCCTAATTATGAATCCAAGGAAAATTGGAACAACAACTAATGAAAGACAAAAGTTGAGAAAGTAAAATATTCTCAAAGATGTCACTCTGTTGTTAAATAATCAGCATGACTTAAATTGAAAGCAAATCATAATGCTTATCTAGGATTTCTTATTTCCCTTCCCAATAACTTATCTTTAACTGAAGAGCTTTCCTGTTTTCTCAGTATTGGCTATTCATTTGATTGACAGTCTTATGATTGATCTCTAGAGAGAACTGTGTTTAAAAATGAGCAATAGCAAAAATTTTATGTTGATGTTAACTTCCTTGAAACACCTGTATCTACTCAGGGTCTTTGAAATGAAAATGCTTGGACTTGGCAATAACAAGCAGGATCTCCAGAAGTATATTTTTAAATCTACAGAAATTACTAATAACGATTTAAGTTTGTATGTTCTAGGGCAACTTAAAACCTTTCCAGATTGTGTTCTGAACCTTTAAATAGTGTCATCTAAAAGTCTGTTTTTAATATGGGTTGGAGGAAATATCAATACTACTATATGTTAGGTCCAATACAAACTTTTAACAACAAACCTTAGAATTTAAAAATCTTATATTTTAAAGGTAAATATTTTTTGGGTAAAAGTAGTGGCAAGAAGATGAGGAACTGTGGTCCATATGTAAAATAACAGAGGGACATGTGTTCTAAGTATAGATCTAAGCCATTCTTCGCTATAAACCAAAACAAACATTCACTTCATTCATTTTCTGAATGAAACACATCTTTCCCTATTGCCAGGACACAACTGTGGTCACTGTGTACTCCCCAGAATGTGGGTAAAAGAAAACTCAGTAACAGTAGAGAATGTTGGGATTTCCAGTGGTTAAGACTTTGCCTTCCAATGCAGGGCATGCAAGTTCAATCCCTGGCTGGGGAGCTAAGATCCCACAGCCTTGGGGCCAAGAAAACAAAACAACACAGAAGCAATAGTGTGACAGACTGAACAAAGACTTTAAAAATCGTCCACATCAAAAATTCTTTAAAAAAAAAAAAAGTAGAGAATGTTCTTCCCACTTGCAGTCACCCATAACTCTAGAGACTCTAGGATAGCATTAAAGCTGTTTCTGGGGAAATATAGGCTTGAAATTCATCAATTTTGATTTTAACTAAATAAATGTTAATGACACATGAAATGTCTGAGTGAGGTTTTCAACTGAGAGCATAAAAAATCTGTTTCAAAGGCTAAGATGCTCCCTTCTCTTTACCCATGGCATTTTGTAAGGACTCCCCTTATAGTACCGAATATATTTAAATTATAGACTTCTTGTAGGCAAGAAAATCCCCAGAGCCTAGCAAAGTAAAAAGAGACATTCAAATTATTATTGAATGAATTTATAAAACTAGCTACTCAGTCAAATGTTCTTGATTTTTAAGTATCTTTTAAAAATTCCTTCCATTAGTTGTACTTGTCCCTACCACCTAATAAAGTACCTGAACAAGGTAGGTATTCAATCATCCTTTATTAATTCATTAAAGAACAGAAAGAAAGGAAGAGACTGTAAGAGAGGGAAAGAAGAAAGACTAGGAGAAATAAAGATAGGAAGGAAGGAAAGGAGGGGAAAAGGAATGGATGGGGAAAAGAAGGAATAAAGGAAGGGAAGGAATAAAAGGAAGGACCAACTAACCTAACTCAGGAGACAGGTGTTTTAAACTAGGAAAATAACCTGCTTTTTTTGTTTTTGTTTTGTTCTGTTCTGTTTTTCTCTAGAACACGATAATGCATTTCAAGTTTCCAAGGTTCCTGCTCTAGTATGTCTCCTCTCTCCTAAATAAATTTAGATTGAAAAGAAATATTAAAAAAAGAGGTATCATAATAAAAAAATATAATATAAAAATGCATTGAGATGAAATTTATGCTTCAACTGTTTTCCAAATACTGTAAATAAAATGTCAACTTTCTTCTCTGATAACATACAAATGTTAAAACCACTTTAAAACTTTTTCATTCTATCAATTAGAAGCGTTATATTTATATGACACTCTTGATAAAAATGATTTGCAAGAAATGCTTCAAATAACTAAATATAAACATAAAATTTAACCTTAGATTCAGGCCAACATTAGTGACAGCTTTTTGCCAAGCCACTGGCTACAAATAAGCCATGAAAATAACGAAGAACTAATAATTTGAACAGAACGGTTAAGTACCATGATAAAGAAATCTTTCTCGTCAGTTGCACAAATTCAACAAATTTCACTTGCTAATTCAGAAAGAGATCTGTTTTTAAGTCAAATTACAGGTACCATCTTCTTTCTTGATTCTGACAAGGGAATAAAGTGTTTATTCTTTTATATGACAACACAAAGGAATTTAGTGTACTTTTCCTTTTATACTATTTACTCAGTATAAAAGTCAGGTATGTTTTATCATTTAAGTTTAATTGGAATTTCTTGCATTAAATTAAAAGGATACATAACCATGCAACTATTGTACTTTCCTTTTTATATCAGGAACTTCTAAAAAGAGGAAAATAATCTATCTTTGTTTGTCTGAAGATAAAAAGAGCCCAAACCTGAAAAATACTTCCTTTCTTTTTGGGGGGGTACCATAAAATCAGGCTCATTCTTTTACCTCAGAGAAACATAACCATGTTCCACCAATATCCCTTCAATGTTCCAAATTTGTAATTTCTAAACATCAATACTTAATATTAGATAATATGTGTCCCAAAATAAGTATCTATTCATAAAGTAACTTTAATCCCTTTTGGGGTAGTAATTTTTAAAATTTTCTTAGTGTTTTTTAAAGCCCACTAAAAGTATACACTGTATTATCCCACTTTAAGGATTATGCACTAAAGTCTAAAAGTTCAGGTTTCACTGAAAATTTCACTTAAAATGGGCTATCTTATCAGAAAATCAGGAAATACTGAATAAATGGTCAGACTGTGCACAGTTATATGTGGAATCTACTTCCTGATAACTCTGAAAAGATCTTCCTGTAAGGGTAAGCCTCAATTTCAGGTTCCCCTCACCAAACTCCATGAAAATAGCGGCCCCAACTGTGCACGAAAGAAAAAGAAAACATTCTAATAGTCAGGCATCTAAATCTGACATAGTCAAATTACAACTTTTTGGACAGAAAGACTACCATATTCTAAAATAATCAAACATATAGTGGATTTTAGTGACTTTATCATTCTTACTTTCTAAGCATTTGTGCCTAAGTGAACTGTAGTGAAAAAATCTATTAAATGATAGCTAATGCAACTTTAATAACTTTCATTTTAAAGTATACCAAAAGTTATAACTTATATAAATAGATATGTTATATATCTAAACTTGAATCATCCTGTTGTACACCAGAAATTAATACAACAGTGTAAACCAACTAGGCTTCCGTTTTTTAAAAAAGAGTAGAACTATAAAATGTAAAGGAAACTAAAATAGAAAACATATAGTTCCAAAAAAGACTGGATATACTACAATAGAAAAACTTTATAAAGTCTTTGCCTATTAAAAGATTTGAGAGACTCTTTTTTTAAAATTTGCAGAATGATATTCATTTGGCTGAACTATAACACTGCAGACTTTCGGGTGGCAGACAGTTTTGTAAGTCCAACCATAGCTGCTAGCTGTCTTATGAAAGTATTTTGTTGATTTTAAGAATAAGTGCAAGAAACAGTAGCTTTCCCAGTATGTCATTCACTACATCTTCTTTTTTTTTTTTATTTGAGCAAAGAAAACATTGCCTCTTGTGTGAAGCCAAGAATAAACTTCCTTTTTCACTAAATCCAATGGAAGTAAAAATCATTAAACAGCTTAAAATTTACAGTTCTTTTCAATGTATAGGGCTGATTCAAAACAGACATTTTATAAAGATTTTAAAGAATAAGCATGAATATAATTTAAACATTACATTAAGCTTCCCTGCTGCTGCTGCTGCTAAGTCGGTTCAGTCATGTCTAACTCTGTGATACCCATAGACGGCAGCCCACCAGGCTCCTCTGTCCCTGGGACTCTCCAGGCAAGAATACTGAGGTGTGTTGCCATTTTCTTCTTCAATACATGAATGCATGCTAAGTCGCTTTAGGTATGTCCGACTCTGTGTGATGCTATGGACAGCAGCTCACCAGGCTCCTCTGTCCATGGGATTCTCTAGGCAAGCTTCCCTCAATTCAGTTCAGTTCAGTCGCTCAGTCATGTCTGACTCTTTGCGACCCCATGAATCGCAGCTTGCCAGGCCTCCCTGTCCATCACCAACTCCCGGAGTTCACTCAAACTCATGTCCATTTAGTGGGTTATGTCATCCAGCTATCTCCTCCTCGGTCGTCCCCTTCTCCTCCTGCCCCCAATCCCTCCCAGCATCAGAGTCTTTTTCCAATGAGTTAACTCTTCCCATGAGGTGGCCAAAGTACTGGAGTTTCAGCTTTAGCATCAGTCCTTCCAAAGAAATCCCAGGGTTCATCTCCTTCAGAATAGACTGGTTGGATCTCCTTGCAGTCCAAGGGACTCTCAAGAGTCTTCTCCAACACCACAGTTCAAAAGCATCAATTCTTTGGCACTCAGCTTTCTTCACAGTCCAACTCTCACATTCATACATGACCAGTGGAAAAACCACACCCTTGACTAGACAGACCTTTGTTGGCAGAGTAATGTCTCTGCTTTTGAATATGCTATCTAGGTTGGTCATAACTTTTCTTCCAAGGAGTAAGCGTCTTTTAATTTCATGGCTGCAATCACCATCTGCAGTGATTTGGGGGCCCATAAAAATAAAGTCTGACACTGTTTCTACTGTTTCCCCATCTAGTAACTAAAAAAAAAAAAAACAAAATAACAAGACCATGCCTAACCACAAAAATATTTTATTTTCCACAGCAATGCTTCAAACATGCAAGCTCAACAGAAATTTATTGAGTATCTACTATATGCTAGCATGATCCTAGGCCCAGTAAAAATTCAAAATAATTATAATATATAATTTTCCTTATTAGTGAACACTTAGGACATGAATGTGAACCAACTCAAAAAAATAATAGAAAACTGAGTTCTTAGGAGTTTCCTGGCAATCCAGCTGTTAAGACTCTGCACTTCCACTGCAGGGGGTGTGGGTTCAATCCCTGGTTGGGCAACTAAGGTCCTGCATACTTGTGCAGTGTAGCAAAAAAATAATGGCAATAATAATAAACTGGGTTCTTAATTCTTTTTCTGATTATATGATGAAGAGAAAATTCACTTTTAATGTCATAACCACAAAACTAAACGCTTAACAATTTATTCCAGGGTACTAAGTGGCAACAAAGGCCCATCTAGTCAAAGCTATGGTTTTTCCAGTAGTCATGTATGGGTGTGAGAGTTGGACTATGAAGAAAGCTGAGCGCCAAAGAATTGATGCTTTTGAACTGTGGTGTTGGAGAAGACTGTTGAGAGTCCCTTGGACTGCAAGGAGATCCAACCAGTCCATCCTAAAGAAGATCAATCCTGGGTGTTCATTGGAGGGACTGATGTTGAGGCTGAAACTCCAATATTCTGGCCATCTGATGTGAAGAGCTGACTCATTGGAAAAGACCCTGATGCTGGGAGGGATTGGGGGCAGGAGGAGAAGGGGATGACAGAGGATGAGATGGCTGGATGGCATCACCAACTTGATGGACGTGAGTTTGGGTGAACTCCGGGAGTTGGTGATGGACAGGGAGGCCTGGCGTGCTGCGATTCATGGGGTCGCAAAGAGTCGGACACAATTAAGTGACTGAACTGAACTGAAGTGGCAGTTAATAGTTATTTCCACACCCTCTGCAAAATAGGGTTCATTTCCATTTCTTAGTACCAAACTAAAACAATTTTGGTATTTAGAATTTCATTAACATTTAGCTCTATGGGAAAGTAAAATGAAAATAACCTGAAAAAAAAATAGACAAATTACAAAGCAAACAGTTAAAAATTAACATAGACTAAGTTATTTAATAATCTACATTTTTATATCAGGAAAACTATGGGCAAAGTGATTTTATAAATTTCTCTCAAAACTTTTCAGATACCTCCTAAATGGTTCTCAAATCAAATTTCACTACTACTGCCCTAGTTTAGAATCACCTGTATATGAACTCAACAGCAGATACCACGTTACCTTCATGGTTACGTATCATCCAACCTAACTTAATGGATTATAATATTAATATTTGGTGCCTTTTTCATTTATTTTTATGAGTAAACAAAGCATGAAAACCCGACATCCAAAATATTTGCTGTAAACAATATCACATAGATTATTCACACCTAAAATCACATTCCCACCACTATGCAAAGTTGATTTTATAAAGAAATATATTGAAAAAGACAGTTTAAATGAGAATAGATCATAAAATGAATTCAAATCACTGTATCAAATAACCTGGAATAAAACTTATCTCTGTTATTTATAAGCAGTATGACGACTAATGTCTTTAAATATCACACACACTACAAAAAAAGTTTTTTTGAAAACTCTTATATTCACTCATATTTCTCTAATTAGTAATGCCTTCAGTACAAGTTAAAAAACAAATACTTGTAAGAAAGGTATACTTCTCTTTAAAGATATGATATGTTGCTGATGGTTGCCTATATATAAAATATGTAAGTATGTAAGTTCATTTATATTCTCATAGTACAATAACAAAAGTTATGGCCTTCTGAGCATAAATCTGCATTCAAATCCTATCTTAAAACATACTGGAATTGGTACCAGAGATGGTTTTAATCAAGATGGAAAGTCTGCATAAATCAAATACTACAAAAAGTATAGGAAAAATAGTTATACAGCACCCAAGAAGAAGCTCCAGACCCAGATGGTTTCTCAGAATTCTAGTGTACTTTTAAAAATTGTAAACACCCAATGATACTTGAAGCTACTCCAAAAACACAAGGAAAATTTCCAAGTCATATCTGTAAACTGAGTATAACAACACTGATTGCAAAATCTAAAAACAACTTTAAAAACAAATTACAGCACATCTCATTTATCATCACTGCTGCAAACAAATCACAAATAGACTCTCACAGCAATTTAAAAAAAATCATGTATCATGACTGTAGTGGTTAAAATACTTTGCACAAAGTCTGTATACTCCTCCCTTCAAAGGTAGAGCCCAATTCCCCTCTGAAGTGTTGGCTGTACTCAGTGACTCGCTTCTAACATGGAGAATGAGCCAGCAGTGATTCTATGTGGCTTACAAAATTAGGACATAAAAGTGGCTTCTTCCTGGCTTTCTCTCAGAACATTCAAGGGATAGGGTATTCCTTTTTGTAAACCTTTGAAACTCCAAAAGATTTCTAAGTATTGGGATGTGATCGTCTAAGAGTCAGTTTACAGTTTTCCAATTACTAAAACATCATCAAGAAAGATACTGCCACTACTTCTCTTTTAATCAGATTTCTTTTCTATTTTTCCACAGCAAATCTATAGTAATTCTCAGAGACAGTAGTGAAAGATAAACTGGAATTAGGCAGTGACAGTACTTATCAAAGATGACAGTACTTATCAGGAGCTGGAAGAATTTTGAAATCTAGAGAGTATCTGTAAACAAGTAAGGAAAAGAATTTGAGGGGTCAATCAATTTTGGCCCTATCCAACAAGGATACAAAATAAAGTAAAAGAGGTTTTGGTAATAACAGCTCTCTTAGTTAGGAATCAGTAGATTCCAAAGTATTAAAGCAGCAGTTTCTTGTTCCGCATGATTGAATTAAAAAGAAAATCTGGATCTGCTGCTCCGTCTTTGGCCATTCAACATGACTTTTTAAAATCCTATTTTAACAGCAGTTTCAGAATTCACACTTACTAGTCCTATAAATATTTTTGTAAATAAACCTTATCAGAGGGATGCTGCCCACTGAGATACTCTTCCTACCATCTCCAACACTAACCAAACTCTTTTAACACGTAATAATGATTACTATGTGGTTGAGAACACCTGGAATTCCTCAAAGGGAAGCCTGAGAAAGGTCATGAGTACAGCTGGTGTATGATAGGTAATAATCCTATGCATGGGGTTGGTTAAGCCTTTAAAAAGCAGAATAGCATCTAATAAGACTTGTAAAAAAAAAATAAAATAACATATTTGTACTTTATGCAATCATTGAAGGAATATATTACACTAGAAGAACGTAAACTTTTATGTAATTCAAAGAATGACAAAGATAGTTTCTGAGTTCTGAAAACTTAACGAAGCTAATGAAATAATATACTGAAAAATTTGAAAGCAATACAAAAAAAAACAAGGAAAAAATGACTAGCATGGAACAGAATACCTACAAGAGAAAAGTTAAAACAAGCAAGAAGGCATATAAAATACATGGCGTGTATAATTTTAAATATAGAGCTTAGATTTGCATTTGAATTTATTTTAAGTAGTAGTCGCTTCTGTAGCAAGTTTATATTCACAATATAGTCTTTATAGGATGCTCAGAAGGATCAGTTTGAATTCCCTTGGCAAACTATAGGAAGCATCAGAAAATTATATCAGAGGAAAATATTTCAAAGATGGGGGAATAGCAGAAGATTGCAGTTAATCAAGACTCAAAACTGGCCATAACTATATTTCATAAAAGTAATTATTTGCCTTCCGAGGCAGGCAAGAGCTGACTGTGTTTAGCAAAAAAAAATACTATTAAGTAAGACTTCTTTGAATATGAAAATTTGAAACTTTTTCAATAAAGACATTCCCTTCCTGAATTTACAGGATAAATCAGTGTTCAATGTCAAATAGTGGATTGTAAGTCAACCAAAATCAATAAATTCTTACCAAGGAGTATCAAGATTCTGTGGAGCAAAACACAGAAATAAAACATGCTACTTTGCCCTGGGAGCTTCCCTAGTGGCTCAGCTGGTAAGGAATCTGCATGTGATGCGAGAAAGCTGGGTTCAATCCCTGGGTTGGGGAGATCCCTTGGAGAAGGGAAAGGTTACCCACTCCAGTATTCTGGGCTGCCAAATTCCATAGACTGTATAGTCCATGGGATCGCAAAAGTCGGATACGACCGAGCTACTTCTGCTTTCACTTTCACCTTGCCCTGGAGAGCTTACTATCCCCTAGTTTAAAAAAATTAAGAAAGACTAGAAACTTTAAAAAGGTTCAGGATTGGGAACACATGTACACCCGTGTCGGATTCATGTTGATGTATTGCAAAACCAATACAATATTGTAAAGTAAAAAGAATAAAAAATTTTAAAAATTTTTAAAAATTAAAATAATAGGAGTATCTTCCAACCATTAACTGTTAATACTTTTATCTCTGTGTGCATTTATAAGTTACGTAGAAAAATGCTGCTGCTGCTGCTAAGTCGCTTCAGTCGTGTCCAACCTTGTGCGACCCCATAGACGGCAGCCCACCAGGCTCCCCCGTCCCTGAGATTCTCCAGGCAAGAACACTGGAGTGGGTTGCCATTTCCTTCTCCAATGCATGAAAGTGAAAAGTAAAAGTGAAGTCGCTCAGTCGTGTCCGACTCTTCGCGACTGCATGGACTGCAGCCCACCATGCTCCTCCCCGCCCATGAGATTTTCCAGGCAAGAGTACTGGAGTGGGGTGCCATCGACTTCTCCGATGTAGAAAAATACTTATTTGTTAAACACTCCCTCATGAAATTATTGACAAGGAAAAATCAAGCATTTATAAAAAGTAGCCTTAAGGGAAATGGGAATTTTAAAGTCATCTAATTAATTGTTAATCCAAATAACAAAAATAGTAGATGATATGCTTATATTGGTAATGGGATGTCAGGCAAAAATATAACTGTGCATATTTTTTAAAAAAAGGAAAAGATAAAAAGAACTATTAGGTTTCATTAACGTAATAGTTTTAGAAATGTGTTACTACATTACATCATTTTTCATTGTTCATCTTCGAAAGCACTGAGTTTAGTATAAATTACAGAAATATAAACGTTACCAAACGTGATCTGATCCTTCAGCAGGAACATAACAAACCTGATTCACATTTGAGCAGTAAAAATAAATACTCAGGTTACAAAGAGAAGTTTTCAAGGATGCCAAATAACTACAATTGTTACCCTTTCTCATTTCTTCAGTGAAATCTCTGACTATTGCCTGTATTCTTCATAGGCATGTGTGCGGGCTCCAGCCTGTCCGACTCTTTGTGATCCCATGGACTGTAGCCCACCAAGCTCCCTTCGCCCATTGGATTCTCCAGGCAAGAATACTTGGGCAGGTTGCCAACGCCTCCCCCAGTGGATCTTTCCCACCCAGAGACGGAACCCGCGTCTCCTGTGGCTGCTGTTTTGGCAGGCAGGTTCTTTACCACTGAGGTCTGCATTCTACAAACTGTCAATAAAAGTCACAAATCAGAGGAATAATTCAAGAAGCTAAGAAGCAGAATTTTAAAAGAAGGGTGAAAACAATGAGTTTTTTAATTTTTTGTTTTTTAAAGGCCAACGGTTAAGTGCCACTGTTGGCAAAGGTGTCAGACAAAGAACATTCTTGTAATGTGTGCTGGCGTACAGACTAGTCCTAACCCTTGACCCAACAATTCTTCCTCCAGAAATCTATCGAACTTCAGAATAAACAGAAGTGCCCAAAAGTAGTATGAGTTCACTGATGCTTGTTTTACTATTAGAGAAATAAAATATTGAAAACAAACCAAATGTTCAACTATAAGAGCAGTACATAAATGACGATGAATCTGTACTACACAATAATTACACAATTGTTATTAATACAAATAATAAATTTGACATATGTACCAACTGGAAGGATAGTCATGATCTATTTAGATGTGAAAAAGGTTATATACAGAATGTATATGATCCTACTTAATTATTCAAATACATAGGTAATGTACACAGCCTTTTCCCATGTTCATACAGACGTATGCTTATACATGTAGATGAATACAAAACAGTTAAGAAGGCTGCAACATCAGACAGTTAACAGTGGTTAATCCAGAGGGTGATAATAAAAAAGTGAAAAGAGGTTCATTTTTCCCTTTACACATTTATATACAGCTTAAAAATGTCATACAACTATATTTCTTTTATAATTTTTTTAAAATCCAATGGAAACATTAATCAGTGATTTAAAAATACAGACTCCTAAGACTATAACTCATTTTTTTCAAATTTCATTTCAAATAGATTTAACTCAACCCAGAAAAATTACATGATTTACATTTTTTTTCGGTAAAAAAAATGTCCTCTGTAGGAGACTGGGTTGGGGCAGGAATAAAAAGATGACTGCAAACTGCACTGGCTCCCTTTCTACAAAATTCTAAAGAAACAGGAATCCTAACACCATGTGGATCACAATAAACTGTGGAAAATTCTGAAAGAGATGGGAATACCAGACCACCTGACTGAGAAATCTCTATGCATGTCAGGAAGCAACAGTTAGAACTGGACATGGAACAACAGACTGGTTCCAAACAGGAAAAGGAGTACTCCAAGGCTGTATACTGTCACCCTGCTTATTTAACTTATATACGGAGTAAATCATGACAAACACTGGCTGGAAGAAGCACAAGCTGGAATCAAGACTGCCAGAAGAAATACCAATAACCTCAGATATGCAGATGACACCACACTTATGACAGAAAGTGAGGAAGAACTAAAGAGCCTCTTGATGAAAGTGAAAGAAGAGAGTGAAAAAGCTGGCCGAAAACTCAACACTCAGAAAACTAAGATCATGGCGTCAGGTCCCATCACTTCATGGTGAATGGAACAGTGGAAATAGTGACCGACTTTATTTTGGGGGGCTCCAAAATCACTGTGGATGGTGGCTGCAGCCATGAAATTAAAAGACGCTTACTCCTTGGAAGGAACATTACGACCAACCTAGACAGCATATTAAAAAGCAGAGACATTACTCTGCCAACAAAGGTTCATCTAGTTAAGCTATGGTTTTTCCAGTAGTCATGTAAGGATGTGAGAGTCGGACTGTAAAGAAAGCTGAGCACAGAAGAACTGATGCTTTTGAACTGTGGTGTTGGAAAAGATTCTTGAGAGTCCTTTGGACTGCAAGGAGATCCAACCAGTCCATCCTAAAGGAGATCAGTCCTGAGTGTTCATTGGAAGGACAGATGTTGAAACTGAAACTCCAATATTTGGCCACCTGATGCAAAGAGTTGACACATTTGAAAAGACCCCAATGCTGGAAAGACTGAAGGCTGGAGGAGGGGATGACAGAGGATGAGATGGTTGAATAGCATCACTGATGCAATGGACATGAGTTTGCGCAGGCTTCAGGAATTTGGGATAGACAGGGGGGCCAGGAGTGCTGCGGTCCATGGGGTCGCAAAGAGTCAGACATGACTGAGCAAAGGAACTGAACTGAACACCATGTACTTATCGGCTAAATTTTATCATCACAACAAAGAGGAGTCTGTGGTGATAGTCTCCTTCATTGTTTAACTCTGAACTTGTAGCTGGGAATTCTGAAAAAATAACCTTCTTTAGCAAAATATCCTTTAACATAAATACAAAGTGCTCTTTCTAAACAGGTCAGATATAGTCATTAACTGACTCTCAAAGTCCAACACAGCCTAAGAAGGTTTAACTTCGAAATACTAGCAATCAACAGCCTCCAGCCAGGCATAAGTAATATTCAATATTTTGTGCTAGATGAATGAATAGGAAAGGAATCTGACTTTATTTTACTACAAACAATAAGCACTTGTTGAAACAGCATGGTGACTAGGCATGTCCTTTAGTTTTACAGTTTCGATGAAAAATGCTCCAATCTTTGAAATCTAAATTTGTAAAACATCTCCCCAAAATTGTCTGAATAGATGGGGAAACAGTGTCAGACTTTATTTTTTGGGGCTCCAAAATCACTGCAGATGGTGATTGCAGCCATGAAATTAAAAGACGCTTACTCCTTGGAAGAAAAGTTATGACCAACCTAGACAGTATATTCAAAAGCAGAGAAATTACTTTGCCGACTAAGGTCTGTCTAGTCAAGGCTATGGTTTTTCCTGTGGTCATGTACGGATGTGAGAGTTGGACTGTGAAGAAGGCTGAGCACTGAAGAAGTGATGCTTTGAACTGTGGTGTTGGAGAAGACTCTTGAGAGTCCCTTGGACTGCAAGGAGATCCAACCAGTCCATTCTGAAGATCAACCCTGGGTTTCTTTGGAAGGAATGATGCTGAAGCTGAAGCTCCAGTACTTTGGCCACCTCATGCGAAGAGCTGACTCACTGGAAAAGACTCTGATGCTGGAAGGGATTGGGGGCAGGAGGAGAAGGGGACCACAGAGGATGAGATGGCTGGATGGCATCACGGACTCGATGGACATGAGTCTGAGTGAACTCCAGGAGATGGTGATGAACAGGGAGGCCTGGCGTGCTGCGATTCATGAGGTCACAAAGAGTCGGACATGACTGAGCGACTGAACTGAAAATTGTCCAAAGTCAAAGTACAACACATATAAAGCAAATCAAATGCTACACACAGGTGCACACAGAAACACACATGTACACAGCACGTTTCAGGTTATCTTACTGTAGTCATGACAACCACTCACATTCTGATGGTGCTCAAAGGCTCCATGGTGGTAAGGGTCAAAATACAAAAAAATCCACAAAGCCCATGGGAGGGTTACACATTGAGTTCAACAGGATCTCTTAGATTTGGCAGTTCCAACCCCACTGCAGTACTTTATGACAGACAGTAACTGCTTCACCATTCCATGTTTTCATTCCACGAGAACACATTAATCAGAGTCTGGCCACAGGTACTCCGCTCGGTCAATGTGGGGACACGTGCTTTGCCTGCATGGCCTCTCTAATGCAGTGTGTTTACCTCAGAGACTTTCCGTAAAGTACTTCTATGTAACCTCTGACATAAATTCAAGCTAACTCTCTGTGGGAAATAAATTACAGGAGTTTTATTAATGAATTCTTAGTTGGTTTGACTTATCTTCCTTTGAGACACAATTCAACATTTTAACCATTTAAAACCTCAAAGTTGGAAACAGTCTGAGAACCCAATGGGATAAAATATTCTCAATTAATTATATAAGCAGTTGGTTAAACTACTATTATGGCTAAAAGACTCATTTAATTATAAACCATGAAAACAAAGTATTCATAAAATTGGCTTGGCAAAAAAGTTCGTTCAGGCTTTTCTGTAACATTTATGGAAAAATCCAAACGAATCTTTTGGCCAACCCAATACTAACCATACTATAATAATCATAATTTCTAATACATCATCCTTAAATATTGGGCTTTTATCCTTGTTGCCCTCTCTTGTTTAATAAAATAATTTTCTTTTCACTCCTACACCAGTTTTAAACCTAAAACTGATACATCAGTGAGTGAAAAATACTGAACTATAAATCAAATGATTCAAATTGCTTTCCTACCTACAAAATGGAAGTAATTATTTACAAATATATGTATAAAGCTACATTGGCATTATAAGGCTAATCATTCACATTCTTATCAGAAAAATCCCTTCATAATGTAATAAATGGCACTCTAAACTTTTATTTAGCACAGAGGATATCTGCCTGCTGAATTTTCATAAACAGAGGTAAACCAATGGTTATAATACTTTGCTCCTGGGCATTTTAAAATCTTATAAATTAATGTTCCCTCATGAGAGTGTGTTAACACTTTTTATTGCTCAATATACCACATATCAATAACCTCAGATATGCAGATGACACCACTCTTATGGCAGAAAGTGAAGAAGAACTAAAAAGCTTCCTGATGAAAGTGAAAATGGAGAGTGAAAAAGTGGGCTTACAGGTCAACATTCAGAAAACTAAGCCCATGGCATCCGGTCTCATCACTTCATGGCAAATAGATGGGTCAACAGTGGAAACAGTGGCAGACTTTCTTTTTTGGGGCTCCAAAATCACTGCAGATGGTGATTGCAGCCATGAAATTAAAACACGCTTACTCCTTGGAAGGAAATTTATGACCAACCTAGATAGCATATTCAAAAACAGAGACATTACTCTGTCAACTAAGGTCCGTCTAGTTAAGGCTATGGTTATTTCAGTCGTCATGTATGGATGTGAGAGTTGGATTGTGAAGAAAGCTGAGCGCCGAAGAATTGATGCTTTTGAACTGTGGTGTTGGAGAAGACTCTTGAGAGTCCCTTGGACTGCAAGGAGATCCAACCAGTCCATCCTAAAAGTAGATCAGTCCTGGGTGTTCATTGGAAGGACTGATGTTGAAGCTGAAACTCCAATACTTTGGCCACCTGATGTGACGAGCTGACTCTTTAGAAAAGACCCTGATGCTGGGAAAGATTGAGGGCAGGAGGAGAAGGGGACAACAGAGGATGAGATGGTTGGATGGCATCACTGATTCAATGGACATGGGTTTGGGTAGACTCCAGGAGGTGGTGATGGACAGGGAGGCCTGGCGTACTGTGGTTCATGGGGTCGCAAAGAGTTGGACACGACTGGGTGACTGAACTGAACTGATACTACATATACCACATTTCAGCCATTGAGCCAAAAGCAACAGCATTCAACATAGGAAACAATACATACAGAATAAAGCCCCTAATACAACCCAAGCATATTTAAGGGAAAAAAAGAATCTAATGCTAAAAATACTAAAACTTATTACTTTTTGTATACATAAAATTTGTCATGTGTATGGTTTCTGAAATATACTTTTTTAAATTTTTAATTTTATTGTAGTTGGTTTCCAATGCTATGTTAGTCTCAGTTCAGTTCAGTTCAGTCACTCAGTCGTGTCAGACTCTTTGCGACCCCATGAATGGCAGCACGCCAGGCCTCCCTGTCCATCACCAACTCCTGGAGTTGAATCAAACTCACACCCATCGAGTCGGTGATGCCATCCAGCCATCTCATCCTCTGTCATCCCCTTCTCCTCCTGCCCCCAATCCCTCCCAGCATCAGAGTCTTTTCCAATGAGTTAACTCTTAGCATGAGGTGGCCAAAGTACTGGAGTTTCAGCTTTAGCCATCAGTCCTTCCAAAGAACACCCAGGACTGATCTCCTTTAGAATGGACTGGTTGGATCTCCTTGCAGTCCAAGGGACTCTCAAGAGCCTTCTCTAACAACACAGTTCAAAAGCATCAATTCTTTGGCGCTCAGCTTTCTTCACAGTCCAACTCTCACATCCATACACAGTGAAGTCAGTGAAGTCGCTCAGTCGTGTCTGACTCTTTGCAACCCCGTGGACTGTAGCCCACCAGGCTCCTCCGTCCATGGGATTCTCCAGGCAAGAGTACTGGAGTGGGTTGCTATTTCCTTCTCCAGGGGATCTTCCCAACCCAGGGATCTAACCCAGGTCTCCCGCATTGCGGGCAGATGCTTTAACCTCTGAGCCACCAGAGAAGACCCCACATCCATACATGACTACTGCAAAAATGACTACTGCAAAAACCACAGCCTTGATTAGACGGACCTTTGTTGGCAGAGTAATGTCTCTGCTTTTGAATATGCTATCTAGATTGGTCATAACTTTCCTTTCAAGGAGTAAGCGTCTTTTAATTTCATGGCTGCAATCACCATCTGCAGTGATTTCGGAACCCCCAAAAATAAAGTCTGACACTGTTTCCACTGTTTCCTCATCTATTTGTCATGAAGTGATCAGGTATACAGCAAATATATGTACACATATACTCAATTTTTCCAGATTTTGTTCTCATACAGGTTATCACAGAATGCTGAGTTCCCTGTGCTATATAGTAGGTACTTGTTGGTTATCTATCTTATATAAGATAGATGTGGTAAGTCGCTTCAGTAGTGTCTGACTCTGTGTAACCCCATGGACTCTAACCCTCCAGGCTCTTCTATCCACGGGATTCTCCAGGCAAGAATACTGGAGTGAGTTGCCATGCCCTTCTGCAGAGGATCTTCCCAATCCAGGTATTGAACCCGGATCTCCTATGTCTCCTGCACTGGCAAGTGGGTTCTTTACCACCACAGCTACCTGGGAAACCCATCTTATATATGGTACTGTGTAAATGTTAGTACCAAACTCCTGATTTATCCCTTTTCCCCCATGTTTCCCCTTTGGTAACTATAAGTTTGCTTTTGATATCTGTAAAGTCTGTTTCTGTTTTGTAAATATGCTCATTTGTATCAGTTTTTTTTCTTTAGATTACACATGTAAATGACATCATACGATATTTGTCTTTCTCTATTTTCACTTAGTATAACACGACTGACTGACGTAGCATACACACA
>SJYQ01035785.1:461519-472263 GCA_006410935.1 Redunca redunca
TTTTTTTGTGGCATCTTTGTCAGGTTTTGGTATTAGGGTGATGCTGGCCTCATAGAATGAGTTTGGAAGTTCACCTTCCTCTGCAATTTTCTGGAAGAGTTTGAGTAGGATAGGTGTTAGCTCTTCTCTAAATTTTTGGTAGAATTCAGCTGTGAAACCGTCCGGACCTGGGCTTTTGTTTGCTGAAAGATTTCTGATTACTATTTTTAGACTTTTAAGGAACCTCCATACTGATATCCAATGTGGTTATAGCGATTTATTAATGTATTCTCATCAAAAATGTGGAGGGATTCTCTTTTCACATCCCTAGCATTTATGTTTGTAGACTTTTTTCATGATCGTCATTCTGACCCATGTGAGATGATACCTGTTGTAGTTTTGATCTGCATTTCTCTGACAGTGATGTTGAGCATCTTTTCATGTGATTTTTAGCCATCTGTCTGTTGAAACATACTTTTAGTATTCAGTTCAGTTCAGTTGCTCAGATGTGTCCAACTCTTTGGGACCCCACAGACTGCAGCACACCAGGCTTCTCAGTGCATCATCAATTCCTGAAGCCTACTCAAACTCATGTCCATTGCATCGGTGATGCCATTCAACCATCTCATCCTCTATGGACCCCTTCTCCTCCGGCCTTCAGTCTTTCTCAGCATCAGGGTCTTTTCAAATGCGTCAGCACTTCATATCAGGTGGCCAAAGTACTGGAGTTCCAGCTTCAGCATCAGTCCTTCCAAAGAACATTCAGGACTGGTTTCCTTTAGGATGGACTGGTTGGATCTCCTTGCAGTCCAGAGGACTCTCAAGAATCTTCTCCAACACCACAGTTCAAAAGCATCGATTCTTCGGTGCTTAGCTTTTTTTATAGTCCTTCACATCCACACTTGCCTACTGGAGAAAACATAGCTTTGACTAGATAGACCTTTGCTGGCAAAGCAATGTCTCTGCTTTTTAATATGCTGTATAGGTTGGTCACAGCTTTTCTTCCAAGGAGTAAGCATCTTTTAATTTTATGGCTGCAGCCACTGTATGCAGTGTTTTGGGACCCCAAGAAAAGAGTTTGTTGTTTCCCCATTTATTTGCCATGAAGTGATGGGAGCAGATGCCATGATCTTAGTTTTCTGAAAGTTGAGTTTTAAGCACTTTCTCCCTCTCCTCTTTCACTTCATCAAGAGGTTCTTCAGTTCTTCACTTTCTGCCATAAGGGTGGTATCATACGCATATCTAAGATTATTGATATTTCTCCCGGCAATCTTGATTCTAGCTTTTGTTTCATCTAGCCCAGCATTCCACTTGATGTACTCTGCATAGAAATTAAATTAGCAGGGTGACAATATACAGCCTTGACGTACTCCTTTCCCGATTTGGAATCAGTCTGTTGTTCCATGTCCAGTTCTAACTGTTGCTTCCTGACCTGCATACAGATTTCTCAAGAGGCAGGTCAGGTGGTCTGGTATTTCCATCTCTTGACGAATTTTCCAGTTTGTTGTCATCTACAGAGTCAAAGGCTTTGGCATAGTCAATAAAACAGAACTAGGTGTTTTTCTGGAACTCTGTTGCTTTTTCAATGATCCAACAGATGTTGGCAATTTGATCTCTGGTTCCGTCTTTTCTAACTTCAGCCTGAACATCTGGAATTTCCTGGTTCACGTACTGTTGGAGCCTGGGTTGGAGAATTTTGAGCATTATTTTGCTAGCATGTGAGATGAGTGCAATGTGAGATGAGCACAATAAAGGACAGAAATAGTATGGACTTTTACCATTAGAAACCCCTTTATTTGCTATAGGGACTAAACAGTAATTCTCTAAAAATCATTCTGTATCACTGCCATTTTTAAAGACTTAAAGTAATCAGATACTTCTACAGAATTATGTCTAAAATTCATTCTGTCAGGCAAAATACAGATTAATTACTCACTATGCATTTTCAAAGAGCAGCAGTTAAAGGCATACTCTATTACTACTGAAGATTAACAAGTTTGTGGAATTAGAAAATAATTAACCCAATTATGTAGGTAATTCCTGGAGAAGGAAATGGCAACCCACTCCAGGATTCTTGACTGGAAAATCCCATGGACAGAGAAGCCTGCCAGGCTACAGTCCATGGGGTCGCCAAGAGTTGGACACGACTTAGCAAGTAAACCACCACCACCATGGAAGTAATAACAAATATCAAGTTTATCTGAAATTAAATCACTTTTTAGAACATATATTCATGTAACTGCTTTTTTCTGGCTTTATAGCAATGGCTTAAGAAACTGGCATTTTTGTTCTCAGTATTCCAAGAGCAAAAACATTAATAGCTGTCAATCATTATCAACCTCAGGAGAGGGCACATGCATCTGAGTTTATACCTGAGTTTTTACTGTGTCCTGCACACCCAGCCTAGAGCTGAGCACACAGAGAGAGAAAGGAATGATAAGCACTGGTTTTATATGCCAGGTACTTGGATCTTTAATCCCACATGTATCTTTTCAGCAAGATACTTACCTTCTCAGCACCTCAGATTCTTCTTCCACCAAGTGGGAAAATGAATAAAACCTTTTCTGTCTGCACCAAGTGTGCCTATGAGGACCAAAAGAGATAGCAAAGTGCTATATCCTGTGCTATGAAGAGCCTTGTTGATGGCAGAAATCAGTGCTATCATACTTAATAAACTGATGCTTAATAAATGACTTCTGATTTGGGTGATATAAAGCAGCTGGCGTCCCCTCCCAGGCAAGTAGGGGGCCAGGTTAACCACGGAACGGAGGGATCAAAGGCTGAGTCTTCGATGAAAGCAGCCAAGAATGAAGAGACTGTTCAAAACACCACTGTTGTAGAGTGAAGGGTCTGCAAAGAATGATAGTCAGAACTCAACTGGATCTAGGAGGCAGAATCCAAGGGACAGTCACACCCTAGGTATTAAAGATTTATGGAGACTCAAATTCCTGACCAAAGAAAATATTTCTCATCACTTACAATTTACAGAACCCTGATTATCGTGGTACCCTTTAAATCATTATAACACAATAAGTAAATGTGATTATTACAGATTATATTGAACAGCCTTCCACCTAATACCACAAATTCAACAGTGAATGAGAAACTAAAACCTAAACAATCATACCTAACAAGAGGGGACTCTCATTTTTAGTTTTTTCCTCTTAATTTATTGTCAGTTTGTTGTTATTAACTCACTGAACATAAACCAGAATTACGCACCAAGTGTCATTTAAAGGAATACAAAGGAAAATTAGACACAAAAACCGTCCGTAAGGAACTTAAACACTAGCCAGAAACATAAGGCAAACTAACAAATGCATTTTCAGGAAATACTCAGAGAGTACAAATACTGTGCTATTACATTGCTGAGAAAGGAGAAATGATTTCCAGCTGGGGAAAGAAATATACTTCACAGAGGAGGTAGCAACTGAGATGGGTCTCACTTGAGGAATGAGTCGGATTTGAGTATGAAAAGTGGAAAAAACAGGAAAGGGCATAGAGTTCTTTTCAACAAATATTTACTTGCTATTGGATCTTTCATCATCTTCTGACGTGGCAGAGCTAGCTATAACCATCTGCTTTTTAGCATTCTGTGAGGTAAGCAGACATCTTGATTCCTTTCTCGTTTGGCGGTGGTGGTGAGAGAAGGGACTGTCGTATTCTGCAACGTCTGGGAGTTTCCTTTCCCACGGAGTTGCACAACCCAGTGGCACCAGAAAAGGAAAACACCTTCATACACTTTCACTGAAATTCTTTGGTCTTAACACCTTTGGTAAATTTGCCTTATTTAAAATGTTAATTTACTACGGGGCCTTAGTAATAAGCCATGTTTAAGAAAACTATAGAAAAGACTATACCTAGTATATAACGTGATTTTCTTATCAAGGGTTTTTATTCTACTTAGCATTCAGGTGAAAATATAACACAATGGTTTTTAAAAAATACTAAATAGGACTGCTAAAACAGTGTTGACAAAATCCATGCAAAATAAAGCTAAGTACAGCTCTTAAGGCAGCAGAATCAATATTTTTAAAATGCAAAATAAACAATGCTATAAGATAGCTGTCAGAACTAAAAGATCTGGAGCTAAAATGTGATTAACTGGAAATTCTTATTTGCATTGGTAGTCCTCCACTTAATCCACCTGGCTTTCTACTTCATCAAGCACAACCCAATATCACAAGTCTGAGCAGTGAACAAGAAACCATAACAACACAGATACAGAAAATGCTTTTGTTTATTTCCCTCCACCTAATTTGAATATAGAATTTTAAAAAGAGACATAGAATGCAGGTCACAAAATGCACATTGTATACACCTACTCTTAAAAGGAAATACAAAACATACATATATTTTTCACTTTAATGTATAAATTTACAAAGTCTGCATGGGAAGAATAAAGATTTCACTCTAATACTGTTAAAATTTTTATTTTTGATAAATGCTTTTCAATTGCCTTTTTTTTTTTTTTTTTGGCCACGCCACATGGCCTGCAGGATCTTAGTCCTCCAACCAGGGATCAAACCCTTGGCTCTTTTAGTGGAAGTTCAGAGTCTTAACTGACTTTGAACTTTGATAAAGGACTTTTCAACTTCTTTCTTAGAATTTATTAAAGATAGTAAGATTTATTACTCCTATTTCAAACACTCCATGTTATCAATCTTCTCTTTAACATAAAAATTGGAAACTTAGTTGAAAAGGAACTAAATACTCCAACATCATACAGATGTGAATATGGATGAATCTGGGGGACTTAGTTTCTAGTGCCATAGGGAAGGAACTTGGAAGTTGCCACTCCGACATAATAATTAAAAAGTTGAACAAAAGAGACGCAGATGTAAAGAACAGACTTTTGGACTCTGTGGGAGAAGGCAAGGGTGGGATGCTATGAGAGAACAGCACTGAAACACATATATTACCATATGTAAAACAGATGACCACTGCAAGTTCGATGCATGAAGCAGGGCACTCAAAGCCGGTGCTCTGGGACAACCTGGAAGGATAGGGTGAGGAGGGAGGTGGGAGGGGGGTTCAGGATGGGGGACACATGTACACTCATGGCTGATTCATGTCAATGTATGGCAAAAACTACCACAATATTGTAAAGTAATTAGCCTCCAATTAAAATAAATTAAAAATTTTAAAAAAAATTAAGTTGAACAAAAAAACCAACAACTCTTGGAAACAGAGCAAACCATTCCCCAAAAGCTGGAGAAACAGACAAGCAAACACAGAGAGTCACAGATTACCTCAGTAGGAACTCAGAGTAGAAACCATGGGAACCAGTGTGGAGTAGGAAAACCTATACTGTAACCAACTGAACTGCAAAAGGTTCAGTGTAGACAAATTGGAGAGTTAAAAACTCTAGGGGCACCAGTCATAAGGGGAACCTCACACTTCTGTGAGTTTTATCTCCAGGAGCTTAAGTAGGTTCTCACAGCAAATAAAGAAAAAAATCTCCTCCCACTTCAGATCATGGGGAGGGGAAAAGGAACCACTTTAAAATAAGCCAGAGCATTCTGTTCTTAATAAAACTGGCCTTCAGGTAAAACTATATTAACCAGAGTCTAACCTGACGGGTACTTCCCAGGCGGCTCAGTGGTAAAGAATCCACTTGCCAAGCAGGAGATGCAGGTTTGATCCCTGGATTGAGAAGATCCCCTGGAGAAGGAAATGGCAACCCACCCCAGTATTCTCGCCCGGGAAATCCCGTGGACAGGAGTCTGCTGTGCTATAATCCATGGAGTCACGAAGAGCTGGACACAGTGATTAAACACCAGCAAAACCCAATAGGTGTCATGAGAGCCTGACTGGTCTGGAATAACCCTGCTCCAGTCTACTCGAGCCTTCCTGCCTTGCCTAAGGGGGGAGTCACCAAAAAAACAAAAAGCACCTGCAAAGCTTACCGTCCAGAGCACAGGCTTACTAAAGGACTATAGACTGCTTCATCCCCTACCCGCCCCACCCCCCACATCTCAACCTCACATTACTAAAGTCATATTTACAATGGCTCCTTTTACCCAGTACATCATGTCCAACTATCAAGAAAAATTTACAAAACATACTAAAAGGTAGAAAACACAGCTTAGAGACAAACCAAGCATCAGAACCAAACACAGTAAAGATTTTGGAATTATCAAACCAGGAATTTAAAACAACTAAGATTAATATGCTAAGGTATCTTTCTAATGGACAAAGGAGTCTATGTGCAAAAACAGATGGAAATGTGAGCAGAGAGATGGAAATCCTAAGAAAGAACCAAAAAGAAATGCTAGAGATTTAAAACCCAAACAAACCCAGATTGTAACAGGAATGAAGAATGCTTTCTTGACAGACTTATTATATAGTAGATATGACATGGCTGAGGAAAGAGTTTCTGAGCTTGAGGATGTATCAGTAGAAACCTCCAAAGACTGAAAAGCAAATAGAAGAATTAAAACAAAAACAGAACAGAATATCCAAGGGCTGTGGGCAACTACAGAAGGCAGAACGTTTACATAATGGGGATACCAGAAGGACAAGAAAAAAAGGAACAGAGCAAATATTTGCAACAATGACTGAGAACTTCCCCAAATTAATGTCAGAAACCAAATAGATTCAGCAAGCTCAGAGAAAACTAGGCAGGATAAATGCCCCAACACCCCCTGCCAAAAAAATACACCTAGGCATATTATTTTCAAACTAGAGAAAATCAAAGATGAGGGGGGAAATTCTGAAAGAAGCCCAAGGAAAAAAATAATTTGTAGAACTGGCCTCCTTAATTATGCTCCTTAATCTTAAACAGTAATAGTACTGTCTTCCAAAACACATTTTTTATTGTTTTAACCATTACTTTTTTAGTTTTTAATTTGCATACAATGAAATTTAGTTTGCAGAGTTGTGTACCTACCACCGAGTATCACAATACAGAATAGTTTTGACCTTCTGTAATCAGCCCCTCTTCCACCTTTAATCTCAAGCAACCACTAATCTGTTCTCCCGTCCCCTAGAGTTTTGGCTTTTGCAGAATATCATATAAACAGAATCATACACTGATGATGAGGGTTTTGCTGAGCTTTATGAATATGTAGATGTTTGTCTTCACCAAATTTGGAAGTTGTCAGCCATTTCTTCAAATATTTTTTCTTCACAAATCTCTTTGCCTTCTCTAGCATACATAAGACACAAATGTGAGACCTCTGCTATTGTCCTTCAGGTTTTTAAGCTCTGTTTATTTTCTTTAATGTTTCCTTATTATTTAGATTGCACAACTGAACTATCAAGTTTCTTCAACATTTCCTTCCTCTATCTTCTCCATTCTGCTACTGAAATCATCTAATGAATTCTTAGTTATTTCAACATTTAATATTAATATTTGAGCTATTTTAATTTTCTGTCCCCAAATTTCAACTTGGTTCTTTTTATAGTTTCTTTTTCTCATCTGGGAACTTCAGTCTTTCCATTCATTTCAAAAGTGTTTACACACTTTTTTACACTGGGTTACACAGTGTTTACACAGCATTAGAATGACTGCTCTGAGAGCTTTTATTGTATTTCCAACAGTAAAGTAATTGCATAATTGGTACCTGTTGATTGCTGTTTTCCCCCACAATTGACTACGATTTCCCTAGTTTTTGGTATATCAAGTACTTCTGGACTATATCCTAGAGACTTACATTTTGACACTCTTAGTCATGTTAAAGACGCGTGGTTCTCTGCAGAACTGATCTGTTGTTTTTGTCATTGTGGTAGGCAATAAACGCTATCAGGTTCCAACCGCAAGTCCCAACCCACCGTTTGTGGGCTGTGGTTTCAATATTATTTTCAGTTTTCCAAGTCTTTTCAGTATTATTTAGTCTCTCCCCATATGTCCCACCAAAGGGCAGTGGTCTATGCTATAGTTCAGTTCTCAAAACCTTAACGCTTCCTCAAATAAGTTCCACAAATGCTTAGCTCAGGAGTGAATTTCAGACTATATACAGATTTAGATCATCTTTTCCTCTGTCTTCTGCCTTTCCATGGTTTATCCATAGTCTGTCTCCTACATCCCTTTTCTCAGTCCTCTGCCTACATTAAATTTTTTGATTCCCCATTCAGTCACATATTTGTTGCAATGACATCTGTCTCAGGGATAAAGTGGTAAGGAAAACAAAGGAAGCAAAAAAGTAACACATATTCTCTCCATACTCTTCAGACCACAGGAGACCCTTTTCCCAGCTTCTAATTAAAGAGGAAGATGGTCTTTCAGGGCTTTAAATGGCCGCACAGTGCCACCGCTACCAGCCCTGGAGGACAGCCTCATGATCAGGGCCCACCTGCTGTCCCAGCAGAAGGACAAAACCAAAACACAAAACAAAAAGAAAGGCTGATTTTATGCAGAATCTTCTGTATGCAAGAGTCCTACTTTCCAGGTCTCTGACCATACACAGAGGAAGAGGGGGTTTCTCTTAGAGCTTTTTCTGCCTGGATCCATTGTGGGGATCAAGAATAGGGGGTTCGCTAGACTTCAGGCCAGGAGACAGAGGATGGTGGGTGGGAGCGAAAAGGAAACTCACTGCTGATCAGTCACCAGTCCCAGTTTTGACTTCCTTCCCTACACCTCCTGTGATTATTTACTCTTCAGACGTCTCATGGTAGCTCGACATGCTCTGTTCAGAGTTTTTAGTTGTAATCAGTAGGAGGGACAAGAATGTGTTTCCTCCTCCATCTCAGCAGAACCGGAACCACAGAATTTCCAGAAATAAATCCCTAACATTTACAGTCAGTTGATCCGTGACAAAGGTGTCAAAGCAATTCAACAGGCAAAGAAGAGCTATTTCAACAAATGCTGCTGGGTCAACTGGATATCCATATGCAATATAAATAGCTAAAACTTTGCCTCACACTGTATACAAAAGCCAACTTAAAATGGATCACAGATCTAAACGTAAAACCAACAATTACAAAACTCTTAGAAGAAAACATAGGAAGCTCTCAGCTAGCTTAGAAAAGATTTCTTGGTGATGATACCAAAAAACCCAACAAAGTGAACCTCATCAAAATTCAGACCTAGACAACAGAAAGACAGACAACAGACGGGGGAAAATTTTTTTTTCAAGTCATATATTTAATAGATTTGTATCTAGAATTTTTTTTTTAATCACATCCTACAGAGGATACGGAGAGAAGGGAATCCTCTTACACTATATTGGTGGGAATGTAAACTGGTACAGCCATTATAGAGAAGAGTATGGAGGTTCCTTAAAAACTAAAAGTAGAGCTACCATATGACCCCCTCAATCCCACTCCTGGGCATATATACAGAGAAAAACATGATCTAAAAGGATACACGTACCCCAAGGTTCACTGCAGCCCTGTTCACAATAGCCAAGACATAGAAGCAAACTAAATGTCCATCAACAGAGGATAAAGAAGATGTGGTAAATATATACAATGGAATATTACTCAGCTGTTAAAAAAGGTGAAATAATACCGTTTGCAGCAACATGAATGGAACTAGAGTGTTAGATGAGTTAGATAGAGAAGGAGAGAAATATTATAACATCCCTCATATATGGATTCTAAAAAAGAAATTATACAAATGAACTTACTTACAAAACAGAAAGAGACTCACAGACTTAGAAAATGAACTTATGGTTGCTGAGGAGAAGGGATAGTTAGGGACTTTGGGAAGGTCTATATTTAAAATGGATAACCAACAAAGACCTATTGTATAGCTCATGGAACTCTGCTCAATGTCATGTGCCAGCCTGGATGGGAGAGGGGTTTGGGGGAGAATGGACATAGGTATATGTATGACTGAGTTCCTTTGCTGTTCACCTGAAACTACCACAACATTGTTAACCAACTATATATATCTCAATACAAAATAAAAAACGTTTAAAGTTTGGGAAAAAAATTACCTCCTACAACTTGAGAAACAAAACACACAAAACTTGGCAAAAGATTTTAACAGACATTTAATCAAAGATATACCAATGACTAATATGCACATGAAAAGATTCCCAACATCATTAGTCACTGTTGTTGTTTAGTTGCTAAGTTGTGTCCTACTCTTTTACAACCCCATGGACTGTAGCCCACTGGGCTTGGGACTGTAGCCCCCTCTGTCCATGAGATCCCAGGTAAGAATACTGCAGTGAGTTGCATTTTCTTCTTCAGGGGATCCTCCCAACCCAGCGACTGAACCCACATCTACTGCACTGGCAAGTGGGTTCTTTTATCACTAAGCTACCAGGGAAGGCCCATTAGTCATTAGGTAAAGGCAAATTACAGTCACAATGAGATATAGCAACATAGTGTTAGAATGGCTATAATCAAAAAGACTGGTAATACCAAATGCTGGCAAGTTCAATTCAGTTCAGTCGCTCAGTCGTGTCCGACTCTTTGCGACCCCATGAATCGCAGCATGCCAGGCCGCCCTGTCCATCACCATCTCCTGGAGTTCACTCAGACTCACGTCTATCGAGTCCATGATGCCAAACAGCCATCTCATCCTGGGTCGTCCCCTTCTCCTCCTGCCGCCAATCTCCCCCAGCATCAGAGTTTTTCCCAATGAGTCAACTCTTCGCATGAGGTATCCAAAGTACTGGAGCTTCAGCTTTAGCATCATTCCTTCCAAAGAAATCCGAGGGTTTATCTCCTTCAGAATGGACTGGTTGGATCTCCTTGCAGTCCAAGGGACTCTCAAGAGTCTTCTCCAACACCACAGTTCAAAAGCATCAATTCTTCGGCACTCAGCCTTCTTCACAGTCCAACTCTCACATCCATACATGACCACAGG
>SJYQ01035785.1:472815-537310 GCA_006410935.1 Redunca redunca
CTGTGGCTCAGATCACGAACTCCTTATTGCCAAATTCAGACTCAAATTGAAGAAAGTAGGGAAAACCACTAGACCATTCAGGTATGACCTAAATCAAATCCCTTATGATTATACAGTGGAAGTGAGAAATAGATTTAAGGTCTAGATCTGATAGATAGAGTTCCTGATAAACTATGGAATGAGCTTCGTGACACTGTATAGGAGACAGGGATAAAGACCATCCCCATGGAAAAGAAATGCAAAAAAGCAAAATGGCTGTCTGGGGAGGCCTTACAAATAGCTGTGAAAAGAAGAGAAGCGAAAAGCAAAGGAGGAAAGAAAAGATATAAGCATCCAAATGCAGAGTTCCAAAGAATAGCAAGAAGAGATAAGAAAGCCTTCTTCAGCGATCAATGCAAAGAAATAGAGGAAAACAACAGAATGGGAAAGACTAGAGATCTCTTCAAATGTTGGCAAAGATGTTGACATATTGGACCTCCTGTCCACTGCCACTTGGAATGTAAAATAATATAGCCACTTTTTCTTTTAAAAGTTCCTCCTATTATAATAGGATGAAATGGGGCAGGGCACAACTTTTGAAAGCGTGGCATAGCCCAAGGACACAACACAAACCTGTTAAAATCAAATGGGTCCAAGATGGCAGACAAGTCAACTTCCACTAGACCTTGATTCTCAATAAGCAAGCTAAATGACACACCCAGAGGCACCATGACAGTTCCAAGGCAATGTCAAAAGACCAAGGAGTGGGCGGCAGCCCAATTCCTGGAAATCTCCACCCCTTCCCCAAAATAGTTGGACTAATCCTCCCAATCATTAGCATATGAAATTACCCAGCTCATAAAAATCAACCATGTCACATTTTCGTGTCTACACTTGCCCTCTGCTATGGCCTACAGCCTGTGGAGGGTGCTTTTCTCTGGATCTGAATAAACCCATTTCTTACCTATCACTTTGTCTCTCACTGAATTCTTTCTGCAACCAGATATCAAGATCCTGAGCTTCTTTAGGTCCTAAAACCAGGTACAGTGGGTTTTGGCTTGGTTTGAGCACATGGGTCAACGCCCTATCCAAGGTAAACAGTTTCAATATGACTGAGCAATTTCACTCTCAGTATCAAACCAAGAGACATTAAAACATATGTCAACACACAAGTCTTCTATGCAAATGCTCACAGAAATATTATTCATAATAGCCAAAAACTGGAAACCGTCCAAATGTTCATTAGCTAGTTAGTATATGAGCAAAATATTATCCACACAATGGAATACTACTCAGTCACGAAAAGGAAAAACTACTATGGATGAATCTCAAAAACGTGCTAAGTGAAAGAAGTCAGACATGAAAGAGTATACATTATGTGCGTGCGTGCGTGCATGCATGCATGCTAAGTCACTTCAGTCGTGTCTGACTCTTTGTGAAACTTGGACCATAGATAGCCCACAAGGCTGCTCTGTTCATGGGATTCTCCAGGCAAGACACTGGAGTGGGTTGCCCTGCTCTCCTCCAGGAGATCTTCCTGACCCAGGGATCGAACCCACATCTCTTATGTCTTCTGCATTGGCGGGCAGGTTCTTTACCACTAGTGATACCCAGGAAGCCCCATATATTGTATGATTCCATATATATGAAACTTTCAGAAAAAGGAAATCTATGGATTTGTGCTTTAATAAAGAATATATCTGTGTTTTGCTCCCTGTTCCTGGTACACAGCTTTAAACATCCTTGGAATTTCCTGAGTGGTATAAGTATCTGTTATGCTAATGAAGTGATTCATAGCTTTAGGATCTGGGCTGATCACCAGAAAGACCAACCATACCATTTAACACAAAACTCAAGTTCTGCAACATCCTTACTGTCTTTACATTACAAACTCATCTATTGAGAAAAAAGCCAAGAGTCAACAAAGAAAGAAAAAAACATGTACAAACAAAATAGTAAAAATTATAATTGGACAGACATTTTCATAAAAAATTAAATTTTTTGGAAATTCAAAATGTTTCGGTTACCTGCTGCTAAACTCACCCCAACACTACACACAAAATTCATTTGGCATATGAGGCACAAAGAAACATTTTCTGTATATCTAAAGACTTGATTTTCAAAAGAGAGCCTACATTCGCTAATGCTCTCAACCACATACAGCTATATAACCAAAGTAGGCAAGTTTAATAAGTTCAGGGGGAGGTAGTTGGAACTGGCCTTACCCATGTGGAAATAATTGCTTTCCTGGCCTACAGCTCTTCCTATTAGGATCAAAACAGACTGATGTTATCTTAAGAACCCTTCCAATTTTTGAAAAATAAAACCTAAGTGTTCCATAGCTAGCCAGATATTGTCCAGATATTGTTTGTTTTGTTTAAGGAGAAAATTATGGCACATTTATTTTTATACTTAAATCAAAAGCAGAGTTACTATTATGAAGAAAATAAGGGCATTCTGAAAGATAATTATCTCAGTACAGAAAGGCATATACAGAGTTGGTATAGACAAGGCCACCAAGCTTAAACACTGTGATCTGATATTATTAAAACCTCACCTTGGCCCATGGCCTTCTTTGGATCAGAATTTTCCAAATAAACTGTTTGTTCACCAAGAACATGAAATAATGTGATAGCATACAAATGGTGAGCCATTTAAATTCAATATAGTGACAAGGATAAACTATTACAGCAAGAATAAAATACAAATTCTGAAGCTCAGTGTTTTACAATGCCATTCTGGCATGGATTCTAAATTTTCTAAGCACCTGCCAAAATATAACATGCTGTTTTGATTCATGGAATTGGGAGAGTGGGGGAAAAAAAATGAAGTCAGACAAGTCTTTTGCCCCTGGCAGTTCAGTATCTATACCAGCTAGACTGACGGCTATTAAGAAACACAACTTTGTAAAAGCAAACAATATAGCCAACCCCAGACCTCCTTGAAGTCTCTTTTAATGTTTCACCACCTTGAAATCATGACTAATGACTCCAGTTATCTCCAACTTTCTGTCCTATAATCAAAACTCATTTCTTCCCACCTCATCAAGAAACAGGAATGGGACTTCTTTATATATACCTTGCTTATTATAAACACTCCCTAGCCCTTAACCTTGCTCTCTATATCCTTTTCTGTATTTGTTTTCTCCGTATCAGGGTGTTATCCATTTTCCCCATAAGCTTTTTTTAAGCTATACCCTACTTGCTTCTTGAAAGGAAAAAACATCATAGTAACTTTTCTAGGCTAAACTCTAATAGATTACAGTCACCTGTCAGCATCCAGAGGGGACTGGCTCCAGAACTGCCACAGATGCCAAAATCCACGGATGCTCGGGTTCCTTACATAAAACGGTTTACTACAGTCAGCCCTACACATATGCGGATGTGGAAACCACAAACACCAAGGTCCATCTGCATTTGCATGGTTTACCACTATATGCAGAATGAGGAAATCCCTGCCGAAGGAAAAACAATAAACTTGAAAATATTATTTGGGGACACTTTAAAGTGGTCAGAATTTTTTTTCCCCCTTAGTGATATGGGGATATGAGAGGAAGCTAGTCAAGTTAACAAAGAGCATATTTCAATGGCAATAGATGTGTAAACTTATCTTCATATTTTCTTCCCATTAAAATACAATACATAAATCAAAGGTGTTATCATAGAAGAGAGAGTCCAATTATCCTGGACAGGATTCTTCACTGCTGAGCCACCAGGGAAGCTCGCAGCTATTGGCATAGCTATGGATCCAAAATATCTGTCTCCCATTACCAACGGTTAGAGATGCCCATATACTCACATTAATATAGAAAATATATCATCCTACTTAATTCAATAAATAGTTATAATTTAATACAGGCTAAATCCTAATAGGCTTACTTTGTATTATTTCACTAGCTGCTTTATAAATCTATTTTTTCACAGAGTAAGGCATGAGTGGATGCTTTTAATCCTATTTAAAGAAGACAACAGGACAGTGCATGGCAAGGCCCTAAGTGACAGGTTTATGGACGCAGTCATGGGGCTGTAAAGTTTCCAAGCTGAACCAGATTAGTCTTTATTATAGTTAAAACCCAGCACTTTGCATAGCGCCTGGCACTCAGTTAATACTTAGGGAAGAATGGAGAGGAAGTAACACTAGATCTGGTACCAGTGCCACGTGTTGCATCTACCTTTAAGATGTGCTCAGTTAGGATTGCTCACTGATTAAATTTTACAAGCCACTAGGTACTGGCACTCTACTAGCTTCAGAAACTTCACTATTGGAAAAACTAATACACTGCTTATTAAGCTGAGGTGAGGTGAAGTCGCTCAGTCGTGTCCGACTCTTTGCAACCCCGTGGACTGTAACCTACTAGGCTTCTCTGTCCAAGGGACTCTCCAGGCAAGAATACTGGAGTGGATTGCCATTTCCTTCTCCACATTGCTTATTAAAGACATGTATTTCCTGTGTTTCAGTCGTTGCAATCATGTCCGACTCTCTGTGACCCTATGGACTGTAGCCCACCAGGCTCCTTTGTCCACTGGATTTTCTAGGCAGGAATACTGGAGTGGGTTGCCATTTCCTTCTCCAGAGGATCTTCCTGACCCAGGAATCAAACAAACGTCTCCTGCTTAGCAGACGGATTCTTTACTGCTGAGCTACCAGGGAAGCGCATATATTTCCTGAGGTGACATTAAAAGAGAAATAGTTTAAAAATATATTTAATTAAGCAAAAAAACATGTAATTTTTAAAATATAAATAAAAGTTTACTTCTAGGTTTCCTTATATAAAGAATTTGCATTCATAATAAGAAAATATTTGATTCAAGTATTATATTAAACTGAATATAATCTTAACATCATTTCAAATTTTAGACATGTATCTAATATCTTAATGATCAATTAACTTTGTGACTAAGAGTGAATATAAATATGTATATTTTATAGACTCTTCAAGTACTCCTTAAGGCATGAAAAAATTTTGTTTAAAAATGTATCTTGGTATTTATGAACTTTATGATTTTAGAATAATATAGCCCTAATATTTATATATATATAAATCCACAATGGAGAAGGAAATGGCAACCCACTCCAGTATTCTTGCCTGGAGAATCCCAGGGACGGGGGAGCCTGGTGGGCTACCATCTATGGGGTCATACAGAAGCAACTTAGCAGCAGCAGCAGCATAAATCCACAAAGGTATTTATGATTATATTTATCTTAAACTGAGGGCTACACTACAGCAATTATACTAAAACTAAACATTCTATATGACTTTTTAAAAAATCACATAGAAAGGCAAAAAAAGGTTTCCATTCTAATAAAACATGCAGAATACCGAATACCACACAGCAACATAAAACAAAAGTAAATACTGTGTCAAGTCCCATATCCACCTTTCCAAAACAACAACAAACCATGCTACAATGTTCTATTTATGTACAAAAAAAATTAAATACACCTCAAATTTCTTTCCTATTTCTTTAACTGTTTAGTCTAACTCAAATTTTACATTCCCTGAATTCACAGAAGCCATAAGACGGATAAATACTTCTCTAAGACAGTAGTTAATATTAGTAGCTAAGCTTTAAAAATCAGTGGATATTTTAATAAATATAGGTACTAGAGCACTAACTGACAAAGTCTTTGGGGATGAAGCCCATGGACCTACAGTTTCACAGAGCTCCCTGGGCAATTCTCATACACACTCAAGGCTGAGAACCACAAAAAAGAAAGGTTATACAAAGGTATCTAGAAGCAGAAAATGTTAAAGCTAAATAGGACCGTAAAGATCATCAAATCAACTCATTTTCCAAAGTTATGAATTTGAAGTTGTAAGAAAGTAACTAAATTGTCCAAGATCACATAGCTAGTGATGCCAGGAGGAGAAACGGGTCTAGGGGCAGGCAGACTAGTGCTATTTCTGCCACACAAGGCTGCCTTCTCCTCTTGGGAGAAAGAAAAGGTATTAACTCTTGACTATACCACAAGCTTAATCAGTATCATCATAAGCATTCAAATAGCAAATTCTCAGGGAAATGTGACTTTTATAAAATACTCTTTCTTGAACCTCAAATATTTCCTTTGGAAAGAATGGTGATTAAAAAGATCTAAAAGGAAAAGTTGTTTTAATCTATAAATGAGCTGAATAATTTAAAAGTGCCTGGAAAAGGCACTCAACAAATGTTCCTCTCCATCAACAGCATGATCTCCTCCCTTCCTTTTTGATTCTACACCAAGATATCTCTCCCTAACTCTCAACTATGTCCCTTTTTCTATTGTTTCTCCTAACTGGCAACGCCTTTTGACCTCTTCTTCTTCAGCGATGCTAATAAATTTCTTCAACACTCAATTTAAGATGTGCCTTCTAACAAATCTTCTGAACTAACTTACACTACTCAAATTACTTGTTTCTTCCCTTATTATTTAAACTGCTCATGCTTTTAAACCATATACTTGCTTATACCTCCTTTTGAAGCTCTACAATTATAATTACTTCCCCCATTGTTTTGTACTTTTCAATCTTCTTCCATAATTAGAACTAAGTTATCAATGGATTAGAATACGAGCTCCCGGAAGACAGGATATTGGTCTGTTTTGCTTACTGATGGATTGAAAGCACCTGAAACAATGCCACCAGTCCATCCTAAAGGAGATCAGCCTTGGGTGTTCATTGGAGGGACTGATGTTGAAGCTGAAACTCCAATACAATGGCCACCTGATGCGAAGAGCTGACTCAGCTGAAAAGACCCTGATGCTGGGAAAGACTGAGGGCAGGAGGAGAAGGGGACGACAGAGGATGAGATGGCTGGATGGAATCACTGACTCAATGGACATGGGTTTGGATGGACTCCAGGAGTTGGTGATGGACAGGGAGGCCTGGTGTGCTGTGGTTCACGGGGTCGCAAAGAGTCAGACATGACTGAGCAACTGAACTGAATTGAAAACAATGCCAGGAATATTAGAAGCTGATCAAAAAATAATTTCAAGGATTATTTCTCCTTCCATTCATCAGTCTTTCTAACATAAAGACACAGATATGAAACACTAAACTTTTTTGGAAAAATTAAGATAGATATGTTTGTACTTTAGAAATTCACAAATTTTTTTGAAGTTAATAGAGCTGTAACAGATGAATCAACCCGCTGGCTATAGGAAGTCATTAGCTTCTTATTACATAATACTCTGTGATTCAGTGGATATACAACAACAGCTAACACACAGAAGGTAAAGGCTTTAAGTGTTTAAAGTCCTAGAGTTTAAAATCCTGCCTTTCTATGGTGAAGAACTGCTTAACTTTGCTTTCTTTTAAAACTATGAATTAAGAATAAGTGAAAGTCGCTCAGCTGTGTCCGAATCTTTGCGACCCCACGGACTATATAGTCCATGGAATTCTCCAGGCCACAGTACTAGAGTGGGTAGCCTTTCCTTTCTCCAGGAGATCTTCCCAACCCAGGGATAGAATCCAGGTCTCCCGCATAACAGGCGGATTCTTGACCAGCTGAGCCACCAGGGAAGCCCAAGAATACTGGAGTGGGTAGACTATCCCTTCTCCAGGGGATCTTCCTGACCCAGGAATCGAACCAGGGTCTCCTGCACTGCAGGTGGATTCTCTACCAGTTGAGCCACCAGGTAAGCTCCTGAATTAAGAACAACCTAATGAAAAATCACTAATTTCTGGATTATTCAGGTTCAAGTTATATAACAGTATATAACTCTTGAAATACATAAATTTAAGAGAGGAGTTTTATCTTTTTTTTTAAAACAACTTGTTTCATCCTATACATAAGTAAGGCTGAAAATACGATTATCCCTTTCTTGAAAACCACAATTTTTGAGTCAAGTACATTTAAAAACTATTTTAGATAGTGATAATTTTATAAGTTAGCCTTCCAAATAAACACACTACAAAATTCTACTCCCCCAAATTACCTGCTTTATAGCATTTTTATGCAATTTAATCAAAATACAGAAATCCAGCTAGCCCATACACAGGACTGTGCAAAGAACACATTGACATGGTTAGGCATTCAGTGACAAAACAGAACTGTGAAGGGTCACTATTTTTCTCTCTTCATTTTAAGCCATATATTTCACTACACATATGAAAAGATAACAGTGATAATTAGAATGCATCAAAAATATATGGCTAATTACATAATCTCAGAGGTCTTAGCTATTGAGCTATAGCTATTTTTCAATTGTCAAACTACAGGACAACTGAATGAATAGAAAACTCTATAAGTAAGTGAATACACTGAGGGAGATTATATTATATAGTGGAATGAATGGGTTTTGGAGACACACTGGAGTTCACATCTCAGGACTCCCATCTCCCCGTTGTTTGATCATAGGCAAAATGTTTAACTTCTCTGAGACTTGGTTTATGTATAAAATGGGCATATTTCTCCCTTTCAGAGCTGTGATGAAGATTTAAAAGGATAATGTGTCATTCGTTTGCTTAAATTTTCTAATGATTTATTATAATTTAGAAAAAAAATTACAAACCCCTTCAAAAATTACCTTCTTATTTTCAAAGAAAGGAATCATGTTTTCTGGTCTCAACATTTCTTAAAATATGCAAGTAGAAATGTTCAATAGGTAGACAAAACATAGGCTTTAAGTTGGAATTCAGGGAAGGGTAGGACTTCTCTGGTGGATCAGTGATAAAGAATCCACCTGCAATGTAGGAGATGTGGGTTCAATCCCTGAGTCAGGAAGATCTCCTGGAAAAGGAAATGGCAACCTATTCCAGTTTTCTTGCCTGGGAAATCCCACAGATAGAGGAGCCTGGTGAGCTACAGTCCATAGGGTCACAGAAAGTTGAATACAACTTAGCAACTAAATCACCTCCACCACAGGGAAGGGTACACAAGAGACAAGCAAAGCTCAGTGTCATCAAACATTCAGATCACAAATTTATTAAAAGACTACTATCTTTGTAATTTTTATACACCCGTCTTCATTCCTCCTACCTGATATCATTGTCATGAAGTTACTTATTAATGCCTACTTAACAAATATTTTCACAGTAATGAGCTAAAACAATTTTCCAACTACCCTAGAACAAATAAGCTCCTTACTAACCTCCTCCCTTAGCATGTCATAAGTTTTCTAAATTCAGCTTCTGCTTTAAGTAGACCAAAAACTTTTAGTTTATCTCCTACCTCCAAAAATTCTCTATTATTGACCAGACACTAAAATTTAGCACAGTCCTAGGTGGCGCAAGTGATAAGGAACTTGCCTGCCAATGCAGGAGACATAAGAGACGTTGGTTCTATCCCTGGAGGGAAGATGCCCTGGAGGAGAGCATGGATATCCACTCCAGTATTCTTGCCTGGAGAATGCCCATGGACAGAGGAGCGTGGTGGGCTACAGCCCATAGGGTTGTAAAAAGTCAGACACAACTGAAGTGACTAGGCTTGCATGCAAGTGGAATCTGGACTCGGACTCTAGTTACTTCCAGACTCAACCTTAACTAAACATTTCTACTCTTTTTCAGGTTTTTTCCCATGTATTGATGCCACCGTTTCCCCCACCAGAGAATAAGCTCCCCTAGAGGCAAGAACCATATTATATCATCTATTCCCACAGCACTTAGCCTACATGTCCAGAAATATCTATGCCACTTGCACATACACATATTCAATAATTTCTTTGTTTTCCTTTGTCTTGATTGTTCATTTCCCAAAGTTAAATAACTAAAACTAATTTGTAGCCTATCCCAGCTACCATTTACTGAATACTCACTATGCATCACTCTGTATTTTTTTAATCTACAGAATATTATCATATTTTATCAACTCCTAAAATATCATAGACTTAATTTTAGAGGTATTAAGATGTGAAAAATAGTAAATGGTGACTATGAGGTATCACTGATTAGAAGATATATTCCATTTTCAGAGATCTTAAAATGCAAGAAAAAATGTGCAAGAGAGGGCTTAAAAATTTTGTCCTCATTAATACCTGCTAACCAGGTATTACTCTTACAATCTTCAGTTATACTCTTGAGTAACTGGGGAGGAATGAATAAGAAGCAAGCTGATTTAACTACTCCCTCTCCATAAAGTGAAATATATACATGCATAGTATGTGTTGATATGCTCAGAAGAATACTTATAAAACTGTCTTGCATATATTTACTTTCCCAAACTTTTTATAAAGTTCAAAAGATCACTGATAACTCCCATTAAAAAAATCATAGCAATTACTAAAACCTAAAATTCATACTGACAAACTTTAGGCAGATAAATATGCCCAACTTTATTAATGGCAATATTTTTTTCTCTCAAAATGGCAACACAGACTTTAGTTTGTTGAGAATACAAAGAGATGAACTAAGTATTTTCCATAGACAAAGTATATATTATAAATCAATACCAAAGTAATTTGCCAATATACATATAATTAAACATTTAAAGGCATATAATTTCCAAATGACTGTACATTTTCACCTAACAGACTGATATATCTGCTACTGCTACTAAGTCGCTTCAGTCGTGTCTGACTCTGTGCGACCTCATAGACGGCAGCCCACCAGGCTCCCCCATCCCTGGGATTCTCCAGGCAAGAACACTGGAGTGGGTAAGTATTTACTAGTAGAATAGAAAAGGGAACATGGCAATGTGACATTCTGTTCAACCTCAACCTAAAGATATCTTAGTAAGGAAGTGAATAAAG
This sequence comes from Redunca redunca, assembly GCA_006410935.1. NCBI lineage: Eukaryota > Metazoa > Chordata > Mammalia > Artiodactyla > Bovidae > Redunca > Redunca redunca. Next base: position 483,460 of record SJYQ01035785.1, read on the forward strand.
AAAAAGCAGACAGAGGGGTAATGGAACCAGTAATAATTTGGTAGTGAAAATTTATTTCAGGTAGTAGATTTTTAAAGAATTGGTAGGAGCATTTAGAAAAATATAAACTTAGACTCTTAGTTGAGCCACAGCTACAAGAAAGGACAGACTAAACTCCATTTCTCTCCCTCCCACTACCCTTCCTTCTGCGATAAATACTAATATTTCAAATTACTCTATGTTAAGAAAGAAGTATCACAATTATAGAACATAAAACAGGAAGAAAGAAAGAAATATGGGGCTATTTTCAATAAATATATATGTATTTGAAGAAGTTATTATTAAATGTTATTTTCTTTTAAGAGTAAAAACAATTGGTAACCAAAGATTAAAAGGTTCAGCAATTTATATTCAACCCAAGATCAGGTTCTAATATGACTTAACTGAAATCAATTTGTAGGTCAGATTCACTCAGTATTATGTACTTCAGATATTTTCAATTTGTTATATTAATTTTAAAAACTATGAATTAAGAACGAATAAGTATATAAAAATTCTCATCTTACTTCTCCATTTCTTAATGTTGTGATGACTCCTCTTGCTACACCCATTCTAAATAGTGTTTCTGTGGCCTGTGAATTTAAAAGAAAAAAAAGGCAAAGATATATCATCTGTACTCTATATTTAACTGTACATTCCAACACCAAAATGCAAAACAATATTACATTTTTCAGGAACTTCTAAAGAAGCATGAATAATGTATAATAAGCTTTATACTATACTCCAAAAATATCATTTTGAGAACACTTAAATGTTATAAAGAGCTCAAACTGCAATGTTTCAAAGGTTATTTTGATCTGCTATTATCACTTCACACCTATAGTTTCAAATTAGAACACTTAAATAAGTATAAAACTTAGTTTGGTTAACAAAAATTAAATAAGAACTTAGAACTTGAATTCAATTCAGAAATTACCATTTATTCTGATTGGTACACAAATACCAGTCCAAATCAATTGACTGGTACTGAAATACTGACAGAAAATGAAGTAATTCTGTGATGCCGTGTATTAAATAGCACCTGAAAAGACTTAATGCTTTCTATACACTAACAATGAACAATCCTAAAAGGAAACTAAGAATTTTGTTTATAACAGTATCAAAAAAAAATTTTAAGACACAGGAATAAATTTAACCAAAGAAGCAGAAGACTTATTCACTGAAAATGAAAAAACACTGCCCAGAGATCTAAAAATATAAAGAAATGCAAAGACAAACTGTGTTCATCAATTAAAAGACATAATATTGTTAAGATATCAAAACTATCCAAAATGACCTATAGAGTCAATGCTATTCCTATCAAAATTCCAATGATTTCTTTACGTAAATACAAAAATCCATCCTAAAATTACATGCAACACCAAAGACCCCAAACAGCCAAAATAATTTTGAAAAAGAGGAGCAAAGCTGGAGGACTCATACCTTCCAATTTCAAAACTTACTTTAAAGCTACAGTATTCATAAGGATATGTATAGGCCAATGAAATAGAACACAGAACCTGAAAACAAACCTTATAAACAGTCTAATGATGTTCAAGAAAAGTACTGAGACCATTCAATGGAGAAATGACAGTCTTTTTAACAAATGGTACTGGGAAAACTGGACAAACACTACTAAATTTGTGAATTCAGCACAACATGAACATAATTTCAATCCATAACTCAGAGAGAGTTAAAATAGGCCACTAATAGGGAGGAAGAAGGGTTATCCATACACACAAACAAAAAACAAGCGATAAATGAATGACTTTGCTATGACAGATTTTTACAAATGCATATACAACTAGAAGTTGAAAGATTTACAGACATTTGCATTAAAAGAAAAAATTTACCAATAATACATTGTAATTTTTTCTCATTCTTAATGATATGTACACTAAATTACATCTTCCATCTTCCTGTTTCTTTTGAAAACCTTATTTAATCTAGTGATGTGATTAACAGGCCTCATCTAGGTCAGGTTAGTTACTGTATATATTTGAGAAGCAAAAGGGGAAAGGCAGAGACAGCAAGCACTTGGGATAAAATACACAACTTCTCCTCTAAACCACATCAACTACTTTACTCTTTTGTGACTCACAAACCTGAGGTAGTTTGAAGATTTAATTATTCTTTTGCACTTTCTCCAATAGAGAAAGAACACTAAATTCAATCTTTTGTTTCCAACTAAATTGATTTATTTCATGAGCTCTTCCCACCAACATTTTTAAGGACGTCTCATTCTGACAGCTCTCTGTCAATTCAGCTCAACTTCCTTTGATTCTATAGGAAAGCACTGGAGTGGACAACATTCTTTTGACCTCTGCTAAAGAGACTGCTTTTAATTTACTTGTACCCAAACAACGACTAACAAGTGTCCGAAACAATGAGATACAGGGCTAATTCTCAGCATCTGTAAATTTACCACTAACAAATTCTTCATTGAAATTTCCCTCTCTTCGAGTTTTGATAATAACTAAAATGATTAATACTAAAAATATTCATTAGACGTTTGTCAGTGGCAGAGAAAAAAACATCTGTAGGTTCTCAGTTAAAAATAGGTTAGCAAGAGAGACTGCTTTTAGGAAACGTGTTGGATAAAGCAACTCAAGGACATGAAATCTAGATGGAAGAAATGCAATGTTGAGAATGGATCCTTGTGTTTGGGTAAGTGGGTGTAAGTGTGTGTGTGTGTGTGTGTGTGTGTGTGTGTGTGTGTGTACGCATGCATGTACACACGCACAAGCCAAAAAGAGATCCAGAAGGATCTTTTCTAATATTCTATCATGCACATATATCATTTGCTAACAGTAAAAAGAAAAAGAGAAAAATAAAAGTAACAACTATTATACACTAAAAGATGAAATAGATTTAAAACAGAATTTTGGAACAGTGTAAAATATTATAAGACAAGCAATACTAGATTGAATGGCTCCCAAAGTGAAAATAATCAAAATTCAACAGAGACTCATGTTCTTATAGTCCAATGCATTTTAATTCATTATATCAACACAAAATAAGTCATCTTAACAGGAAATATATACTTAATAGACTTCACCTTGAAAATCATCATATTATAGAAAGACTTCAATGGGTTAAATTAATATGCAGTTTATACATATAAATACAAAAGCTGTATTTAGCATATATTTATTTCCTATTTCCTATATTTACTTCCTATTAGTGAAGCAACTAGAATTCTAGTTATCTTATTCCCACTATTTACTATCTTGCTAAGCCTCAGACAGGTTGCCAAGATAGTAAATAAGACCTGACCTCCTCTGTAAAAAGGTGACAGTTAATATCAGCCTGTTTTCCTGTGTTGGTTAGTGATTATGTTAATGTATGTGAAAAGCTCAGTAAAGAGCTACATAAAGGTAAAATAGTGAATCCAGGGTCTACTTTAGGACTTGATGAGATGAAAAGATGTTTGATAAAACACTCATTTTTATGTATTTCCAGGGCCTTAAAAAAAATAACATAACATAAAGATTAAGAAAGTAGGTTTTAGAAACAGGCTGTTCAATTCAAAAATCTAGCTTTGCTATTTGTAAGATGTGTGATCCAAACAAGCAATTTATTTCTTAGAGTGCAACTTCACAATTAACAAAATGAGGATAACAACAGTATGGAACTCAAGGAAAATTATAAGTGTTCAATAGATAATTTTATTCCTATTAATATCCTAAAGGAAATACAAAATTCTAATTCTACCTTAAAAAGTGGTCATCAGATTACAGTTAAAATACAATTAAAAACTACATCAGAGGGGAATTAAAACTGTACTATATAAAACAGTCACCACAATTAGTACATTATACCATATGGCTATTTATTTATGCTAACATTCTTGACAAGACAACAGGAAATAAAGAAAACTTACATTATTTCAAAAAGATTAATTTAGCAACAGAAATCATATGTAATAGTCATTCCCCAGCTGTTTATCCTGGCCACAGAAGAAAAAGAGATTTAAATACTGAAGCTTTTAAGCACCAGCTGCTTTCCTTCTTTATGATGATAAAAATACAAAGTAAAAAATAGGAAAATTGAGCATTAGCTATCTCGGTTCAGTTCAGTTCAGAAGCTCAGTCATGTCCAACTCTTTGCAACCCCACGGACCATAGCACCCCAGGCCTCCCTGTCCATGACCAACTCCTGGAGTCCACCCAAACTCATGTCCATTGAGTTGGTGATGCCATCCAACCATCTCATCCTTTGTCATCCCCTTCTCCTCCCACCTTCAGTCTTTCCCAGCATCAGGGTCTTTTCCAATGAGTCAGTTCTTCTCATCAGGGAGCCAAAGTACTGGAGTTTTTAGCTTCAGCATCAGTCCTTCCAATGAATATCCAGGATTGATTTCCTTTAGGATTGACTGGCTGGATCTCCTTGCAATCCAATGGACTCTCAAGAGTCTTCTCCAACACCACAGTTCAAAAGCATCAATTATTCACCACTCAGCATTCTTTATAGTCCAACTCTCATATCCATACATGACTACTGGAAAAAACAGAACTTTGACTAGATGGACCTTGTTGGCAAGGTAATATCTGTGCTTTTGAATATGCTATCTAGGTTGGTCATAACTATCCTTCCAAGGAGCAAGGATCTTCTAATTTCATGGCTGCAATCAACGTCTGCAGTGATTTTGGAGCCCTTAAAGTCAGCCACTGTTTCCACTGCTGACCCATCTATTTACCATGAAGTGATGGGACCAGATGCCATGACCTTAGTTTTCTGAATGTTGAGCTTTAAGCCAACTTTTTCACTCTCCTTTCACTTTCATCAAGAGGCTCTTTAGTTCTTCTTCACTTTCTGCCATAAGGGTGGTGTCATCTGCATATCTGAGGTTATTGATATTTCTCCAACCATCTTGATTCCAGCTTGTGCTTCATCCCGTCTGGCATTTCGCATGATGTACTCTGCATAGAAGTTAAGTAAGCAGGGTGACAATACATAGCCTTGACATACTCCTTTCCCGACTCGGAACCAGTCTGTTGTTCCATGTCCAATTGTAACTGTTGCTTCCTGACCCGCATACAGATTTCTCAATGAGCTACAAGGGAAGCCCAAGAATACTAGAGTGGGTAGCCTATCCCTTCTCCAGTGAATCTTCCCTACCCAGGCATTGAACTGGGGTCTCCTGCACTGCAGGCGGATTCTTTACCAACTGAGCTATGAGGGAAGCCCTATTAGCTATCTGCTCCTAACTAAAGAATCACAGCATGACAAAAATCTAGCCATATACCTTCAAAATACACAAAGGCATTAGCTTAGCAACCGAGACCTTTATGAAGTCCCCAAACCTTTCTCATACTCTTCCCTCCAGGCAGCTGCCTACACCTCACCGCTTTCCAGCTCACAAATTACAGTTCATAACCTCAGGGCCCTTGCCCTGCAGCAGCAACAGACCAGGGAGCAAAGGCTCTGAGAGGAACTCTGTCTGTCTAACCAGGAAATAGGGAAGAGGGGCTCGAGTGAATCAGAGAATGTGTAGGGAATTAATTTCTAGCTTGAGGAGGGGGGGCGGGGGTGGACAGGAGGTGTTTTCATTTTTCCTCTTGACTCTGCCCCCAAGGACGGGTCCCAATTATATGATAAAGCAGCACCAGTGCAGGTAGTTAAAACTACAAAATGAACTCTGCTTTTCTAGGCAGGGGCCTATGGAAAGGGGACACTTATAGTCCAAAGAAGAGAGGAAGAATCCTCACTTTTTTTTTTCCACTCTTTTTCTCTATTATTTTCTCCCAACAGCAGACCCTGGTCGGTGTGTGCAGCTGAGACAGCAGAGCAGACAGCTAGAGCTCTGAGAGCAATCTGTCTTTCCAGCCAGAGGACCAGGAAAAGGAGACCCAGTGAAGCAGAAACTAAAGAGGTAATCCCAGAAAGAAGAGCTACAAAAGGGAATCCCTTAACTAAATTTGTTTGAACTAGCAAAAATACAGAGCTCACTCCCCATCAGCTGATGCATGGAACAGACCTAAGTAGCAAAGCAAAGGCTTTGAGGGGAAAACTACAATTAAAACTACCACCCAAATCCTAGCACAGCCCATGAGGGGCACAGAGCCAGGACAGCCACAAAGCAGCACAAGAACCAACATTGGAACTAACTAACAAAGCAACTGACATTGGAACTCCTGCCCACTGGAGATGAGACAAAACTTGCAGTCTGAATGTAACAGGTGACTGCTAACTACCAAAGTAAAAAAATAATGATTAACAAATACATAAAAATAAAAATTGCATTGAAACAGATATATTATCATATGTGAAACGAATCACCACTCCAGGTTCAATGCATGATACAAGGTGCTTGGGGCTGGTGCACTGGGATGACCCAGAGGGATGGGATGGGGAGGGAGGGTCAGGATGGGGAACACATGTACACCCGTGGCAGATTCATGTCAATGTATAGCAAAACCAATACGATATTGTAAAGTAATTAGCCTCCGATTAAAATAAATAAATTTATATTAAAAATTAAATTAAAATAAATGTTTAAAAAATCATCACTCTCTAAAGCATTTTAACATGACCCGGAATCTCACAGCATTATATTCAAAATACCCAGAAGTAATCCAAAATTACTCAACCTGAAAAATACAAAAAGCTTGACCACTTCTCAAAGGAAAAACAATCAGATGTTGAAATTACCAGAAAGGGCTGGTAAAGAAGCTATAATAACCGTGTTTCATGAGGTAAGGTTAAACACACGTGCAATGGATGGAAAGAGAAGTTCTCAGCAGAGAAACAGGAATTGAAAAAAAAAATGGAATTATTGGAACTGAAAAATAAAATATCTGAAATAAATGTAGTAGATGGGAACTCAAGAGCAGAATGAAGATGAAAGAGGAAAGAATCAGTGAACTTGATGATAAACAGATAAAATAATCCATTCTACAGAACAAAGAGAAAAGATTGAAAACAAAAACTGAGCAGAGCCCACACACTCACAGGAGAACAACCAAAGATGGACTATTTGTAGTATCAGAGACCTCAGTTCAGTTCAGTTCAGTCACTCAGTCGTATCCAACTCTTGATGGGACCCCATGGACTGCAGCAGGCCAGGTTTTGCTGTCCATCACCAACTCCCACAGTTTACTCAAACTTATGTCCATTGAGTTGGTGATGCCATCCAACTGTCTCATCCTCTGTCGTCCCCTTCCCCTCCCACCTTCAATCTTTCTCAGCATCAGGGTCTTTTCAAATGAATCAGTTCTTCACATAACATGGCCAAAGTACTGGAGTTTCAGCTTTGGTATCCATCAGTCCTTCCAATGAATATTCAAGACTGATCTCCTTTAGGATGGACTGCTTAGATCTCCTTGCAGTCCAAGAGACTCTCAAGAGTTGTCTCCAACACCACAGTTCAAAGCGTAATTCTTCAGCGCTCAGCTTTCTCTATATCTCAACTCTCACATCCATACATGACTACTACAACAACCATATCTTTGACTAGATGGACCTTTGTCAGCCAAGTAATGTCTCTGCTTCTTAATATGCTGTCTAGGTTGGTCACAGCTTTTCTTCCAAGGAACAAGGTCATTTGATTTCATGGCTGCAGACACCATTTGCAGTGATTTTGGAGCCCAAAAAATAAACTCTCTCACTATTTGCATTATTTCCCCATCTATTTGCCATGAAGTGATGGGACCAGATGCCATGATCTTAGTTTTCTGAATGTTGAGTTTTCAGCCAACTTTTTCACTCTACTCTTTCACTTTCATTAAGAGGCTCTTGAGTTCTTCTTTGTATTCTGCCATAAGGGTGGTGTCATCTGCATATCTGAGGTTATTGATATTTCTCCTGGCAATCTTGATTCCAGCTTGTGCTTCCTCCAGCCCAGCGTTTCTCATGATGTACTCTGCATATAAGTTCAATAAGCAGGGTGACAATATACAGCCTTGACGTACTCCTTTCCCAATTTGGAACCAGTCTGTTATTCCATGTCCAGTTCTAACTGTTGCTTCTTTGCCTACATACAGATTTCTCAGGGGGCAGGTCAGGTGGTCTGATATTCCCATCTCTTTCAGAATTTTCCACAGTTTGTGGTGATCCACACAGTCAAAGGCCTTGGCATAGTCAATGAAGCAGAAATAGATGTTTTTCTGGAACTCTTGATTTTTGATGATCCAACAGATGTTGGAGATTTGATCTCTGGTTCCTCTGCCTTTTCTAAATCCAGCTTGATCATTTGGAAGTTCACAGTTCACGTACTGCTGAAGCCTGGCTTGGAGAATTTTGAGCATTACCTTGCTAGCGTGTGAGATGAGTTCAGTTGTGCAGTAGTTTGAACATTATTTGGAATTGACTTTTTTGGGGATTAGAATGAAAACTGACCTTCTCTAGTCCTGTGGCCACTGCTGAGTTTTCCAAATTTGCTGGCATACTGAGTGCAGTACTTTCACAGCATCATCTTTTAGGATTTGGAATAGCTCAACTGGAATTCTATTACCTCCACTAGCTTTGTTCATAGTGATGCTTCTTAAGGCCCACTTGACTTTGCTCTAGGTGATGTCTGGCTCTAGGTCATTGATCACACAATTGCGGTTATCTGGGTCATGAAGATACTTTTGTACAGTTCTTCGTGTATTCTCGCCTCCTCTTCATAATATCTTCTGCTTCTGTTAGGTACATACCATTTCTGTCCATTGTTGTGCCCATCTTTGCATGAAATGTTCCCTTGGTATGTTTAATTTTCTTGAAGAGATCTCTAGTCTTTCCCACTCTATTGTTTTCCTCTATTTCTTTGCACTGATCGCTGAGGAAGGCTTTCTTATCTCTCCTTCTTACTCTTAGGAACTCTGCATTAAAATGGGTATATCTTTCCTTTTCTCCTTTGCCTTTAGCTTCTCTTCTTTTCTCAGCTATTTGTAAGGCCTCCTCAGACAACCATTTTGACTCTGCATTTCTTTTTCATGGGGATGGTCTCGATCACTGCCTTCTGCACAATGTCACAAACCTCCTTCCATAGTTCTTCAGGCACTCTGTCAGATCTAATCCCTTGAATCTATTTGTCACTTCCACTGTATAACTGTCAGGAATATGATTTAGGTCATACCTGAATGGTCTAGTGGTTTTCCCTACTTTCTTCAATTTAAGTCTGAATTTTGCAATAAGGATTTCATAATCTAAGCCACAGTCAGCTCCCAGTCCTGTTTTTGCTGACTGTATAGAGCTTCTCCATCTTTGGCTGCAGAGAATATAATCAATCTGATTTCGTTGTTGACCATCTGGTGATATCCATGTGTAGTCTTCTCTTGAAGTGAACATCAACATTTTAGGAATCAGCTAACTAAAATGGACTGGAATGGGTGAATTTAACTTAGATGACCATTATATCTACTACTCTAGGCAAGAATCCCTTAGAAGAAATGGAGTAGGCCTCAGAGTCAACAAAAGACCCCAACTGCAGTACTTGGATGCAATCTCAAAAAGGACAGAATGATCTCTGTTAGTTTCCATAGCAAATCATTCAGTATCACAGTAATCCAAGTCTATGCCCCAACCAGTAACGCTAAAGAAGCTTAAGTTGAATGGTTCTATGAAGACCAGAAGACCTTTTAGAGGTAACACCCAGAAAAGATTTCCTTTTCATTGCAGGGGACTGGAATGCAAAAGTAGGAAGTCAAGAGATACCTGGAGTAACAGGCAAATTTGGCCTTGGAGTACAAAATGAAGCATGGCAAAAGCTAACAGAGTTTTGCCAAGAGAACACACTGGTCATAGCAAATACCCTCTTCCAACAACACAAGAGAAAACTCTACACATGGACATAAGAGACCTAGAAAGAGGAAAAACAGATTGATAAAAACAGATAGCTAAAAACTTCCAAAATTTGGTAATAGACAAACACTTACAGGTTTAAAAAGCTCAGTGAATCCCAAGTAAGATATGCACAAAGAAACCCATACCTAGATATATCATAAACAAAAATAATGAAATCCAAATAGAAAGAAAGGGTCTTGAAAACTGACCAAAAAAATACATATTATATAGTGGAATAATTATTAAGATGATTATGGTTTTGCCATTAGAAATCATAGAAGAAGAGAAAATATTTTAAAGGTTTTGAACTATAAGCCCAGAATCCTATATCCAGGAAAAATATGGTTCAGGAATGGAGCCAAAATAAAGACATTCTCATGTAAAAGAGACTAAGAATCTGTCACCAACAGAACTGCTCTAAAGGAAATACTAAAGAAATTTCTACAGGCTGAAGAGAAATAATCCTAGAAAGAAAGCCACACTTTATACTCAATTGATTTTCTACAGAAGTATCAAGGTACACAGGTAAAGAGTAGTCTTTTATACCAACGGAGCTTTAACAATTGAATTTCTAAACTGAAATATATGAACATTGACCCACACCTCACTCCATGCACAAAAATGAACTTAAAAATGGAACACAGTGCTCGCTTCAGCAGCACATATACTAAAATTGGAACGATACAGAGAAGATTAGCATGGCCTCTGTGCAAGGATAACACACAAATTCGTGAAGCGTTCCATATTTTTTAACCTAACTCTACACCTAAAGCAACTAGAAAAGGAAGAAATGGAGAAACCCAGAGTAAGTAGAAGGAAAGAAATCATAAAAATTAGGGCAGAAATAAATGCTAAAGAAACAAAAGAGACCATAGCAAAAATCAACAAAGCCAAAAGCTGGTTCTTTGAAAGGATAAATAAAATTGACAAACCATTAGCCAGACTTAACAAGAAACAAAGGGAGAAAAATCAAATCAATAAAATTAGAAATGAAAATGGAGAGATCACAACAGACAACACAGAAATACAAAGGATCATAAGAGACTACTATCAGCAATTATATGCCAATTAAATGGACAACGTGGAAGAAATGCACAAATTCTTAGAAAAGTACAACTTTCCAAAACTGAACCAGGAAGAAATAAAAACTTTAACAGACCCATCACAAGCATGGAAATTGAAACTGTAATCAGAAATCTTCCAGCAAACAAAAGCCCAGGTCCAGATGGATTCACAGCTGAATTCTACCAAAAATTTAGAGAAGAGCTAACACCTATCCTACTCAAACTCTTCCAGAAAATTGCAGAAGAAGGTAAACTTCCAAACTCGTTCTATGAGGCCACCATCACCCTAATACCAAAACCTGACAAAGATGCTACAAAAAAAGAAAACTACAGGCCAATATCACTGATGAACATAGATGCAAAAATCCTCAACAAAATTCTAGCAATCAGAATCCAACAGCACATTAAAAAGATCATACACCATGACCAAGTGGGCTTTATCCCAGGGATGCAAGGATTCTTCAATATCCGCAAATCAATCAATGTGATTCACCACATTAACAAATTGAAAAATAAAAGCCATATGATTATCTCAATAGATGCAGAGAAGGCCTTTGACAAAATTCAACATCCATTTATGATAAAAACTCTCCAGAAAGCAGGAATAGAAGGAACATACCTCAACATAATAAAAGCTATATAAACCCACAGCAAACATTATCCTCAATGGTGAAAAATTGCAAGCATTTCCCCTAAAGTCAGGAACAAGACAAGGGTGCCCACTCTCACCGCTACTATTCAACATACTTCTGGAAATTCTGGCCACAGCAATCAGAGCAGAAAAAGAAATAAAAGGAATCCACATTGGAAAAGAAGAAGTAAAACTCTCACTGTTTGCAGATGACATGATCCTCTACATAGAGAACCCTAAAGACTCCACCAGAAAATTACTAGAGCTAATCAACGAATATAGTCAAGTTGCAGGATATAAAATCAACACACAGAAATCCCTTGCATTCCTTTACACTAATAATGAGAAAGAAGAAAAAGAAATTAAGGAAACAATTCCATTCACCATTGCAACGAAAAGAATAAAATACCTAGGAATATATCTACCTAAAGAAACTAAAGACCTATATATAGAAAACTATAAAACACTGGTGAAAGAAATCAAAGAGAACACAAATAGATGGAGAAATATACCATGTTCATGGATCAGAAGACTCAATATTGTGAAAACGAGTATACTACCCAAAGCAATCGACAAATTCAATGCAATCCCTATCAAGCTACCAGCGGTATTCTTCACAGAACTAGAACAATAATTTCAAGATTTATATGGAAATACAAAAAACCTCGAATAGCCACAGCAATCTTGAGAAAGAAGAACGGAACTGGAGGAATCAACTTGCCTGACTTCAGGCTCTACTACAAAGCCACAGTCATCAAGACAGTATGGTACTGGCACAAAGACAGAAATATAGATCAATGGAACAAAATAGAAAGCCCAGAGATAAACCCACACACCTATGGACACCTTATCTTTGATAAAGGAGGCAAAAATATACAATGGAGTAAAGACAATCTCTTTAACAAGTGGTGCTGGGAAAATTGGTCAACAACTTGTAAAAGAATGAAACTAGATCACTTTCTAACACCACACACAAAAATAAACTCAAAATGGATTAAAGATCTAAATGTAAGACCAGAAACTATAAAACTCCTAGAGGAGAACATAGGCAAAACACTCTCTGACATACATCACAGCAGGATCCTCTATGATCCACCCCCCAGAATTCTGGAAATTAAAGCAAAAATAAACAAATGGGATCTAATCAAAATTAAAAGCTTCTGCACAACAAAGGAAAATATAAGCAAAGTGAAAAGACAGCCTTCTGAATGGGAGAAAATAATAGCAAATGAAGCAACTGACAAACAACTAATCTCAAAAATATACAAGCAACTTATGCAGCTCAATTCCAGAAAAATAAATGACCCAATCAAAAAATGGGCCAAAGACCTAAATAGACATTTCTCCAAAGAAGACATACGGATGGCTAACAAACACATGAAAAGATGCTCAACATCACTCATTATCAGAGAAATGCAAATCAAAACCACAATGAGGTACCACTTCACACCAGTCAGAATGGCTGCGATCCAGAAGTCTGCAAGCAATAAATGCTGGAGAGGGTGTGGAGAAAAGGGAACCCTTTTACATTGTTGGTGGGAATGCAAACTAGTACAGCCACTATGGAGAACAGTGTGGAGATTCCTTAAAAAATTGCAAATAGAATTGCCTTATGACCCAGCAATCCCACTGCTGGGCATACACACCAAGGAAACCAGAACAGAAAGAGACACATGTACCCCAATGTTCATTGCAGCACTGTTTATAATAGCCAGAACATGGCAACAACCTAGATGTCCATCAGCAGAAGAATGGATAAGAAAGCTGTGGTACATATACACAATGGAGTATTACTCAGCTATTAAAAAGAATACATTTGAATCAGTTCTAAGGAGATGGATGGAACTGGAGCCGATTATACAGAGTGAAGTAAGCCAGAAAGAAAAACACCAATACAGTATACTAACGCATATATATGGAATTTAGAAAGATGGGGATGATGACCCTGTATGCGAGACAACAAAAGAGACTCAGATCTATAGAGTGAACTGTTGGACTCTGGGGGAGAGAGGGAGGGAGAGGGTGGGATGAGAAGGGAGAATGGCATTGAAACATGTATACTATCAAGCAAGAAACGAATCGCCAGTTGATGTCAGATGCAGAATGCAGGATGCTTGGGACTGGTGCAAGGAGAGGACCCAGAGGGATGGCATGGGGTGGGAGGTGGGAGGGGATTCATGTTTGGGAACGCTTGTACACTCGTGGTGAATTCATGTCAATGTTTGGCAAAACCAATACAGTATTGTAAAGTAAACTAAAGTTAAAATAAAAATTAAAAAAAAAAATTAAAGGGCTTTTGCTCATTCAAAGACTCAATTGAGAAAATGAAAAAGCAAGCCACAGACTCACAGAAACTATATCTAAAAACATATCTGACAAGTACTTGCATTTAGAATATATAAATAATTCCTACATCTCAAAAATAAGACATATAACAAAAAAATTAAAATGAGCAAAATATTTCAACAGGCATTTCATCCAAAGGAAAAATACACATAACACATCCATATAGTATATTCATATATATGTATGCATGCATATATGCATGTAAATACCGTGTGCACATATACACTCCTAAACACACAACACACACATATTTGAATGGACAAAAAGTCAACAGAAAGATGTTCAACATCATTAACCTTTAGGGAAATACAAATTAAAACCACAGTGAGATAATACTATACACACACAACAACAGGTAAAAATACTAAAAAGAATGAGAAGAGCAAGTGACAGCGGGAAAATGGAGCTACTAGAACTCTCACATGTTGCTGGCGGGAACACTAAATGGTACAGTCACTCTGGAAAGCAGATGGGCAGTTTCCTATGAAGTTACCTGAGACACAGCAATTCTATCCCTAGGTATCTACCAAAGAGAAATGAAAACATATGTCCATTAGTATGAACTGCAGAAAAGCCAAAATTACAGTGACAGAGAGCAGATTAGCGATTGCTTGGAGCCTGAGAAAGATGGAGGGAGGGAACTGACGGCCAAGGAGGAAGAGGGACTTGGTTAGGGAAAAGACTGTTTGATTATGGCTGTAGTCACATAACTATAAACAGCTGTCAAAACTCATCAAACCATACACTTACAACAGGTGATATTCATTAAATACAAAGCTGTTTTGAAAAATGCACACCTGTCCCCCTCCCCCTCCTCAAAGCAGTTCCCAACTAACTGGTAACTTAATCACCAACCACCACTCTAATGACAAATTTTATAGGAAAAATATATACATTCTTTAGATGCAGATTTCATCTTAAACCCATATAAACTGGGGGCACAGAGAGAGGCTGACCAAAGCAGAAGAAAATCAGCAGTAATACCAAAGCCAACAAGAAACACAACAGATGAATAGCATAGGAAACATACAGTCTGTATGTCACACTCATGGGAAGACGTAGGGACCCACTAAAAGTAAACTGTATGAAAACTCTGCATTCCATACAAAATTCTACATTATCACCATTTAGGAACCACTGCCCTACCATACACCTAACTTGATAATTAAGGAAAATAAGCACTATATATAAAAACTAAGCAACTGGCAAGCAAAAATCACCCACCTTACCATCACTTGCAGGTGAGTGTTCTTGGACCTGTGTTTCCATCTACTTATTTGTCCAAGGAGAAACCTGAGTTACCCCTGAATCTTTCTTTTCTCTCAACAATTAATTTACTATAAGTAATACTTATTATAGTATTTTATGTATAATGCTTATTAGAGTATAACACTTATTAATTACTTATTCATCTAAAATTCTCACTAGACTGTAGGTTATATTTCACTCATCACTGTGCCCCTAACACCTAATATCTGGGGGGGACACTTAATAACTGCTGAATGAATGCAAGAATTAAGAGATAATGAGTAAGTAGTCATTTGGACTATGACAAGTAAGCACTTATTTATTGATAGTTAAAGGGTATATGTTTTACCAAGGTGTAAACAAATATGTCCCAAACTGTATTCTAACAATTTCAAATGCTAAAAGTATAACTCATTAGCCTTTCATGTTAATGAAATCAACTCAATCCTTTTAGACATCACAAATGACATAACAGGGTTTAATTCAATACTCAGAAAACATGCATTACATATAGGAGACAACCGACCATTAGCAGTGCTTTTATGGTTATAAAGAATATTACTTCTGTTTATAGATGAGGGTTGGTTTAAGTTATCCGGAAGTTTAAACAATAAGCAGATGGTTTGTTTCCAAATTGACAGCAGTCATCTGGCTCTAAAGAAGATCGTACTTTTGTAAATACACATTCTTTCATGTTCTATCCAATATGACACGATAAAACAATGTACTGAGTTATGTCCTGCTTTACCTCTCTGAACATAGTAAAATTTAAGAAAAGTATGGATTTCTCCACCACATGATCTTCTTAGACTGAGAGTCAAAACAAACTAAAAAAAGGTAACACCATACAAAACTAAAAACACAAATGCTGAGATGTAGAGGGAGATTTCAATTGTTTTGAAACAAAGTAATAGAGTTGAGTCACTCAGGGTTTTCTCAACCATTAAATGGTGATAATATCAAATATAATAACTGAGAGTGTTTAACTTCAAATAAAAGTGAGGAATAAAGAATTATATCTAAATTTGACCTTTTGTTTTATTAGCATATACAATATTTTAAAGTAGGCAAGATTAATATATGTAATAATCATTAGATGATTATACAACATCCCTCCCCGTTCCTTCAATTCCTTCCTCTATTCTAAAAAGATGCTGATTTTGTTTAGGTAATCTATCTTCTTTCACAAGGCTATTGGCTTAACTAAATCAGGAATGTCAATCCCATTCCTCTTGCCAGTGATTTTTTTAGATACATGCATATGATACCAGAGATAAGGCAATTTCATGAAAATAAAGTGGTCAATTCATCAAGAGGACATAATAAATTTAAATATTTATGAATCCAAAAGCAAATATTCAAAACATATGAGTCAAAAACTGATGTAACTATATGGACAAATAAGAAAAATCCACACTAAAGTCAGAGACTTCAATGCCCTCTACAATAACTGACAGAGAAGTATAGAGAAAATCAGTAAAGATATGAGCCTGGAAGAATACTATTAATCAACGTAGCCTCACTGATGTTAATAGATACCACACTAAACAAAAGCAGAATAAACATTCTTTTCAGATCCATACAAAACATTCCCCAGGGTAGACTATAGTCTGGAAAAAAGAGAGAAGTCACAAGTTACCATTATCAGGAATGAGATTAATATCACTACTAGTTCTTCAGAAGTTAAAAGGGTAACCAAAGACTACAGGAACAATTTTCTGCCAATTAATTTGACAACTTAAATGAAATGGAAAAATTGCTTTAACGGCACAAACTACCAAACCTCACGAAAGAAATTGAAATAGTAGCTACAGATGGTCCCACAAAGGAAATTCCTAGTCTATATGGCTTCACTGGTAAATGCTTACAAACATTTAAGGAAGCAATAATTCCAGTTCTACACAAACTTCCAGGAATTTGAAAAGAAGGGAATGCTTCTTAACTCACTATAAGAGGGCAGTGTTACCCCAACAGCAAAACCACAGAAAGATATTACAAGAAAATTACAGACCAGTATCCCCTATGAACATGCCTAACAAAATTTCAGCAGACTGAATCCAACAATATATAAAAAGAATAGCACATCAGAGGGGTTTATTCCAGGATACAAGGCTAATTTAACATTTAAACATAAAGCAATGTAATTTACTATACTAAACTGAAAAAGAAAACTACAAGATCATTTCTATAGATATGGAAAAAACATCTGACATAAACATCTATTCCTGATAATAAAAGCAAAGGGACTATCTCAAACGGAAAACGGATATCTACAAAAAATCTATAGCTAATATAGTAAAGGATAAAAAGATTGAATACAATGTCCTTAAGATCAGGAACAAGGCAAGATGTCAACCTGATTTCTATTCAATATTACAGTGAAACTCTTAGCCATTGCAATAATGCAAGGAAAAGAAATAAAACACATCCAGATTACAAAGGAAGAAGTAAAATTTTCTTTATTTTTACACATGACATTCTAACAGCTAAAATACAAATAAACAGATTGTACCCTCCTGGAAACTATGGGTTCTAATTAATAATAATGTATCAATATAGGTTCATCAAGTGTAACAAACGTGCCAAACTAATGTAAGATGTTAATAACAGGGGAAGAAAGAAGGGGAGAATGTGGAAATTCAATTTTTTCTATAAACCTAAAACTGCTCTGAAAATTAAGTCTAGTTTTAAAAAGTATATACACACTAAAAAAAAAAAAAAATGAAAGGTTATATACCAAGGTAAAAAATAAAAGTAAAAACTCTTTAACAAACTAAATTAGAAATAGATAGCACCTTTTACAAGCAAATTAACTTAATAAAAATCAACATATGAGTGAAGTTAGATGATAGTGTGAATTTAAACTCATTTAAAACATCTAACAGCTACTCATTCCACATTAGAATATTAAGAGTCATTACAATGACTATCATAGCCAGATATGCAGAACCAATCTCTATAGACCATGAAAAGGATAGTAAGAAAAGAAAGAGCAAAAACAGAAGGAAGAACTACAAATATGGAAGGGCGTTCTTTTTCCATATCAGTATTTCAGTCATGTGATTTCCAAAATATCAACGGAACATTACTTTAAAGAGTTATATTCTAACTTCCAATCTGTTTATCCAGGTCTTCCCAGAAAAATTGGAAAAATAAACTGCAAGTCCTTTACCACCATCACTATCATCACTACCATGGAATTTACTGACAAGCATAAATGTAAAAGGTCAATGAACCAAAAAGGATACAGTGGAAGGATTTAAGTAGCCTGAGTTCGTGATAACATCACTGAATTCTGAAACTGCTATTCTGGAGACTCCGTGTAATTTATTTAAAAAAAATAAAATGTACATTAAGTCACTTGTAGCTGTCATTCAGTCATTAAGCTGTGTCTGATTCTGTGACCCTACGAACTGCAGCATGCCAGGCTTCCCTGTCCTTCCTTATATCCCGGAGTTTGCTCAAACTCATGTCCAATTGAGTCAATGATGCTGTCTAATCATTTTGGGGGGCTCCAAAATCACTGCAGATGATGACTGCAGCCATGAAATTAAAAGACGCTTACTCCTTGGAAGGAAAGTTATGACCAACCTAGACAGCATATTCAAAAGCAGAGACATTACTTTGCCAACAAAGGTCCGTCCAATCAAGGCTACGGTTTTTCCAGTGGTCATGTATGGATGTGAGAGTTGGACTGTGAAGAAAGCTGAGCACTGAAGAATTGATGCTTTTGTTTTATTTTTTTATTTTTTTTTAATTTTTGTTTTAACTTTAGTTTACTTTACATTACTGTATTGGTTTTGCCAAACATTGACATGAATTCACCACGAGTGTACATGCATTCCCAAACATGAATCCCCTCCCACCTCCCACCCCAAATTGATGCTTTTGAACTGTGGTGTTGGAGAAGACTCTTGAGAGTCCCTTGGACTGCAAGGAGATCCAACCAATACATTCTAAAGAAGATTGGTCCTGGGTGTTCTTCGGAAGGACTGACGCTAAAGCTGAAACTCCAGTACTTTGGCCACCTCATGCAAAGAGTTGACTCATTGGAAAAAGACTCTGATGCTGGGAGGGATTGGGGGCAGGAGGAGAAGGGGACCACAGAGGATGAGATGGCTGCATGGCATCACTGACTTAATGGATGTGAGTCTGAGTGAACTCCAGGAGTTGGTGATGGACAGGGAGGCCTGGCGTGCTGCGATTCATGGGGTCGCAAAGAGTTGGACACGACTGAGCAACTGAACTGAACTGAACTCAATCTTCTCATGCACTGCCGCCCCCTTCTCTTCTTGCCTTCAATCTTTCCCCGTATCAGGGTCCTGTCGAATGCTGGGTATTCAGCTAACAGCATCCAAATAAATCTATAATCCTAGTGAAGAACTTGCCTCAGAAGTTGTTGAAATCTTTATCTCAGAGTGAAACTCTAGACTTACATATCATTCCTTAAATTCTGCATTCTAGATGTCTGGGAAATTATAAAATAGTTTCCTAAATATTTATATCTCTTAATTTGGGGTTTATTTTTATCAAATGAAAAATGTAAAGTTTTATATTACTTGTGATAAAAAGAATAAGGAGCATCTATAACGAAAAATAAACTCTTCTGGTAATATAAACCTTGTTGTTCTCTTAATCTATAGCTGTACCACTAATAAGTTTTTTATTTTTTGCTATTTTTATTAAAGTATAGTTGGTTTACAATGTTGTGTTAGTTTCTATTGTACAGCAAAGTGAATCAGCTATATGTATACATATATCCCCTCCTTTGGGTTTCTTTCCCATTTAGGTCACCACAGAGCACTGAGTAGAGTTCCTTGAGCTTTACAATAAATTCTCACTTGTACACTGTATCAGCAGTGCATATATAGCATTTCCAACCTCCCAATCCATCCCACTCCCCACATTCCCCCTTGGTGTCCATAGATTTGTTCTCTGCATATGTGTCTCTATTTCTTTTGTAAATAAGATCATCTGATATTGATGATATATGTGTTTTTAGATTCCATATATATGCATTAATATACAATATTTATTTTTATTTTTCTGACTTACTTCAGTCTGTATGATGGTCTCTAGGTCCACCCACAACTCTACATATGACCCAATTTCATCCCTTTTAATGGCTGAGTATTACTCCATTGTGTATATGTACGACAGCTTCTTTAATCACTCTCCTGTTGATGGACACTTAAGTTGCTTCCATGTCCTGGCTATTATGAGTAGTGAACACTTAGTGAACACTGGGGCACATGTGTCTTCTTGAATTATGGTTTCTCTGGGTTTATGCCCCATAGCACAACTGCTGGGTCATAAAGTAATTCTATTTGTAGTTTTTTAAGGAACCTCTATACTGTTCTCTATAGCAGCTGTATCGGTTTACATTCCCACCAACAGTGCAAGCAGGCTTCCTTTTCCCCATCGCCTCTCCAGCATTTATCGTTTGTAGATTTTCTGATGATAGCCATTCTGACTGGTGTAAGGCGATGCCTTATTTATATTAAGCTGTAAGAGCTATTTATATATTTTGAAGATTAATCCTTTATCAGTTGCTTTGTTTGCAAATATCCATTCTGAGGGTTGTCTTTTTGTCTTGTTTATGGCTTCCTTTGCTGTGCAAAAACTTTTAAGTTTAATTAGGTCCCATTTGCTCATTTTCCTTACTCTAGGAGGTGGATCCAAAAAAAAAAAAAAATCCTGCTGCAATTTATGTCAAAGATTATTCTGCCTATGTTGTCCTCTAAGAATTTTGGAGTATCTGGCCTTCCATTCAGGTCTTTAACCCATTTTGAGTTTATTTTTGTGTATGGTGTTAGGGAGTATTCTAATTTCATTCTTTTACCTGTAGCTGTCCAGTTTTCCCATTACCACTTACTGAAGAAATTCTTTTCTCTGTGGTATATTCTTATCTCTTTGTCATAGACTAGGTGCCCAAAAGTGCATGGGTTTTTCTCTGGGCTTTCAACCTGTTCCACTGATCTATATTTCAGCTTTTGTGTCGGTACCATACTATATTGATTACTGTAGCTTCGTAGTATAGTCTGAAGTCAGGAAGCCTGGTTCCTCCAGCTCCGTTTTTCTTTCTCAAGGTTGCTTTTGCTATTCAGGGTCTTTTTTTTCCATGCTTATGTGTTTTTTAAAGAAACTGAAAGTGAAAGTAGAGGTTAAATTATAAAATCAGAAAGTGTAAAGATATGAAAACCCAAATAGCAATGAAGACCCACCATAGCCAAATACTCAATATAAAGCCATAACCCTAAGAAGAATAAACCTAAAGCTACTTAATTTCCAAATAGGAAACTACATGAGTATATGGAAGAAGTAATTCACTGAAGCTTCTTGGAACCAACCTGAAGCTCCCATGCCATATGGTATTCCAGTATACGAATTTGTTATAATTATAAAACTATAAATTTGCCCATCTGTTTAACTGCAGGTGGATCCTTGAGTTGAATTGTGTTTTTATAATTATGAACACACTACTCAAAATATTCTTGTTGGTTTCTCCTATTACACACAAGAAAAAAAAAATCCCCTAATATATATATGACTGATGCGTTGTAAGATGTATATTCCAATTTACTGCATGCGTGCTCAGTCACTTCAGTTGTATCTGACTCTTTGCAACACTATGGACTGTAGCCTGCCAGGCTCCTCTGTCCAACTGTTTTCTAAACTGAGTGTACAAATTCGCACCTCTAACAGCAACAGATAACAGTTATTATTTCTAGTAATATTTTCTTCCGAGTTAACAAAAGAAGTTCATCAAGTATCCTGTAAGTATCTAACAAAACTTCAGAATGAAGTTATTTATTTTTTCATGTACTGACTACCTACATAGAGATACTATATATGTGGTAGGAACTCAGTAATCAAAAGCATTTCATAAAGACTACAAGTAATAGAAACCTACCAAAAGGAAAAAAAAAAGAATATTAAGTTGAAACAGCTGGAGCAAAGGTCTAGTGACACAGGAGCAGAAGGTTCACAGGAAGTATATGTCTAGTCCTATGCACACACATAATCATATGTCTAAAATGCATGCACACATACACAGTTAATACTGGGGAAAGTGCTGCTCAAGTGTAGAGGGACTATAGTTTTGTTTCCAGCTCTAATGTTCTTAACAGGAAATTATAAAAGGTTAGAAGTCAAGAGTTTTACAAAACTCATCAACTATATCTGCAGCAATTTCTCTATTAACGATGTAATCAACTCAGAGAATAACTGGAACAAGACACAATAAAGCCAACATGAGACTCTAGAACCAGCATGATCAGAGAGTCAGAGAACTTACTTATTTGCCTATTTCGATTTAAGAGATGTTGAAAGTCCCTCTCACGTCCAAAACAGATCTTCATTTCCTCTCACAGTGCCTGAAACCACATCTGCACTACTGAATTTTGTTGAACATTCAGCATTTTTCATTCATTAACAAATATTTGCATTGTGCTGCAAATATCTCTGGACCTCGGAAACTTAGGAATAATTAGCTGACAAGGATAGGACCTAAAGGAAAACAGAAACAGGAACAGAGATGCTGAAAAAGAAGGTAGGAAACCAAACCAAAAAATCTGAAAACTTTCACCATTTTACTGATATCTGGGCCCAAAATTACTGTTGTCTTTAACTGACTGGAAATTTCATCTATTGGAGACCAATGTCCTAAATTTGTATAAACTTCTGTTTGTATATATTTATTTATTGTTATAACTTTTTAGTGTGTTCTACCAAATTACTCTCAGTTCTAACTGCATTAGAGTACAAGCATACAGGCTCAATTTTACATATAACTTAAAATGAGAGAAAGAGCTAGGGATAAAATCCTTCTCCAGGGGATCTTCACAACCCAGCGAATGAACCTAGGTCTCCAGCATTGCAGGCAGATTCCTTACCATCTGAGCCACCAGGGAAGCCCAATAAAAACAGAGAAGCTAATAAAAAGAAAAACAGACATTTCAGATACTAAAATGCTAGTGCCACAAAGCCTGGAGGACATGAGTCTTGATTAGTCCCCAGAAAAGCTTGTTTATGGAGACTGTGTGGCTGGCACCTATGGTGCAAGTAACTTGGAATGAATGGAACCCTTAGTATTTTGTAGTAATTCAACTAAAACATTTAAGAATCTGGCACTTCAACTGGTTAGTTCACACTAATTGAACACAATGCTAAACATTATCCTTAAACACCAAACAAATACTTAACAACCTTTAAACAGTAACTCAATATTAAATTC
Source organism: Redunca redunca (assembly GCA_006410935.1). Lineage (NCBI taxonomy): Eukaryota > Metazoa > Chordata > Mammalia > Artiodactyla > Bovidae > Redunca > Redunca redunca. The sequence goes on from SJYQ01035785.1 coordinate 506,771, forward strand.
TTTGTCTTATTTAAGTCAATAGGAACCAGATTACCTCGTTATGGTTTTAACAAAGTAAACAGTTGAGAAAAATCTAAAATTGCTAAATCAATGCTACTCTCTACAAGGCTCAGGCTGTTAACAAATATCTCGTAAATGAACTTAGGTTTTTTAATCTATGCGTTTTTAAAAAGAAGGTAATAGATCCCAATTCTTAATCATTCCCCCTAAATCCACAATTTCTCCCCATTTCCTGTACTAATTTGCTTCTGTTGTGGACTTTTATTTCTATCATAAATTACCCTAAAAAGAATTCAGAATCCAAACATAAATTTTATAAACACATACAGTATATATGCCTACTTAATAATCAAAACCAGCCTTCTTAAAGTGTTAATGTTTCCTTTCTAGCACTTCCAAATATGCATATACTTCACAGGGGCTTTATTAGCAATTTTTAACACTAAAAATGAAAACCATGCCTTTTTTAAGTTTTTTTTCTTTAATTTTTATTTCTGGCTCTGCTGGGTCTTTGTTGCTGCACGGGCTTCTCTCCAGTTGGGGTGAGCAGGGCCTGCTCCAGCTGAGACACAGGAGCTTCTCACTGCAGTGCCTTCCCTGCTTGTGGAACACGGGCTCTAGAGCACAGGCTAAGCAGTTTTGCCAAATGGGCTTAGCTGCTCTGTGGTATGTGGGATCTTCCTAGGCCAAGGATCGAACCCATGCCTCCTGCATTGGCAGGCAGATTCTTTACCACTGAGCCACCAGGGAAGCCCAAACGTGTCTTTTTAAAAACATCAGATTCATAATAGTACAATCAATAAGTCCCTTTCTCCCTGAAGTGTTTATATACACAGTGTCCTATAAGAACAAAAAAATAGGATTACTTTCTCCCTCACAAATTCCTCAAAAAAACGTTTCAACGCCGAGCAAACTCCACAAAACAACTTCTGAATGCTGGCAGAGGACATCAAGCACCCAGAAAAGAAGATCATTGTCTTCAAAAACAGGTAGGGAAAAAATATAAAAGACGACANTTAATACAAGGAAGAGTAATTATACACTGTTGGATAAAATACTTTAAAATATCTGATGAAAGTGAAATAAAATTAAGGAAAATTTTCTATACTACTATATATGTAAAAATATCCGTTTACATACATAGGCACAACAGTCTAAACTTCTAAAGAGACAGAAAAACTAAGTTTCCAAAACCTACTAGTAAAGTAGGTTATTTTTCAAAGTAGTTATTAAAGTTTATACTGACCCTGTGAATTAAAATTCTCCGTATGTGCGTTTGTGCTCACTCAATTGTGTCTCTTTGCGACCCCATGGACTCTAGCTTGCCAGGCTCCTCTGTTCACATAACTTGCCAGGCAAGAATACTGAAGTAGGTTGCTACTTTCTCCTCCAGGGGATCTTCCCAACTGAGGCATAGAACTCACAACTCCTGCATCTCCTGCTTTGGCAGAAGGATTCTTTATCACTGAGCCACCCAAATAATTTGCAGACATTATGGTCTAATTTTGAATAATTTCTAACTCTAATTAAAAAATTGATTAATAAATAAAATGGTTACCTTTCATTTGGAACAGAGATTTTAATGTTTTGTGTCATGACCCTTAAGTTGTTTAACTTAACATTCCCCTGGGTGTTTCCAAGATTAAGGATAATTAACATCAGGCTAACGCTAACTTGACCCTTGTTTCCCATTGGAAAAAGTATATCAGGATGTAATTCAGGGAAAGTTATGTTACTAAACAGATACTTATTTTCACTAGTATGAGCAAAATTTTGCTGGCACATGTCTCATACAAGATCTTAGCACAATACTGTTTTCTTCATACAGTTGCTGAAAGCAACTGATACAACAGAAGGGGAAGGAAGCAAGGAGAGAGTAGTTATATTCCATGTACTGACAACAAATTTTGCTTCAGTAAAAAAATAAAACAAGTTAGTATAAATTTTTGCAGTTAACCAAAATTTATCTATCTACATGACCTTTTAATTTTTTAGAGCTCTTACAACAACTTGAGAACTGCCCCTAAGGCTTCCAATACTGCTGCCCATCTTCCCTACAATTATTTATTCCCAAATCAGCTATGAGTAACTGTTTGAAAAGGCAAACCATATTCTATTGATTTGAATTATAAATTTGTATTTACATTTGGAATACAGTGTAATAAAAAGCAGAGACATCACTTTGCCAATAAAGATTTGTATAATCAAAGCTATGCTGCTACTGCTAAGTCGCTTCAATCGTGTCCGACTCTGTGCGACCCCATAGACAGTAGCCCACCAGGCTCCCCCGTCCCTGGGATTCTCCAGGCAAGAACACTGGAGTGGGTTGCCATTTCCTTCTCCAATGCATGAAAGTGAACAGTGAAAGTGAAGTCGCTCAGTCGTGTTCGACTCTTTGCGACTCCATGGACTGTGGCCTACCAGGCTCCCCCGCCCATGGGATTTTCCAGGCAAGAGTACTGGAGTGGGGTGCCATGGTTTTCCCAATAACCATGTACGAATGTGAGTTGGACCATAAAGAAGACTGAGAGCTGAAGAACTGATGCTTTCACATTGTGGTGCTGGAGAAGGAAACCAACCCTGAAATTCATTGAAAAGACTGATGCTGAAGGAAGTTCCAATACTTTGGCCCCCTGACACATAGAGCCAACTTATTAAGGCAAAAGGAGAAGGGACAGAGGATGAGATGGTTAGGTAGCGTCACCAACTCAATGGACATGAATTTGAGCAAACTCCAGAAGACAGTGGAGAACAGAGGAGCCTGGTGTGCTCATGGGGTCGTAAACAGTCAGAGAGAACCGAGTGCCTGAACAACAAATTCCATTTGACTCTTTGAAAAGGCAAATCATATTCTATTGCTCTTCTGTTTAAAAGTCTCCAATGGTTTTCATAGCACATACACACTACTATATAAAATAAGTAAATGACAAGAACCTACTATATACACAGGGAATTATACTCAATATCTTGCATTGATAATAACCTAAAATAGAAAAGAATCTGAAAAGCATACATATACACACACACACACACACTTGAATATATACATATATATACAGTTTAAACTAACACAACATTGTAAATTAACTATATCAATTGAAAATGCATAAAAATAAAATTTTAAAAAAGCATTTTCAAAAATTCTCCAATGCTTTTCTATAAAATGCAAAATAAACTCTAAACTCCTTACCATGGCAACAAAATCCTAAATGTAAACTGTCTTTTGCTTATTTCATTTTATACCAACCTCATTTTATACCATGCTGTCCACCCATAACAGTCTTCTTGGCTACAAATCCAATGCACCAAGCTTATTTCCATCTAGGGATCTAATTTATTTACTGTTCACACTCCCTGAAAACACTTTCATAAGATCTTCTCGAGCTCTGGCTCACTGGAATACAGCTGGGACTAAAGTAACATCTCTGCTCTAGAAGAGCACACCAATAATAATGCCAGAGAAATGAAAGAGAAGGGGAAAAAATGGGGGCGGGGGGAACATCGCTACTACAGAATCGCAAACTAAGTGCCATAGGACAACAGAAGAGAATGTAACCTACTCCAGAGCAAAGATTTCTAAATTCAGATTTGTCACTGTCTTAGATACATGACCAGGAAATAACAATGACACACACTAACTGTTAAATGGAGATGATTCCATTTTGATGTTCTTAAAGTGCCACACTCCATATGTCAGCAAACCTGGGAAACTCAGCAGTGGCCACAAAATTGGAAAAGGCCAGTTTTCATTCCAATCCCAAAGGAGCAATGCCAAACAATTTCAAACTATCATACAATCATGCCCATTTCACAAGCTAGCAAGATTATGCTCAAAATCCTTTAAGCTAGGCTACAACAGCTCATGCACCAAGAACTTCCTGATATACAAGCAGGTTTTGAAGAGACAGAGGAACCAGAAATCAAACTGCCAACATTCACTGGATCGTGGAGAAAGCAAAGGCATTCCAGAAAAACATCTACTTCTGCTTCATTTATTATGCTAAAGCCTTTGACTGGGTGAATCACAACAAACTGTGGAAAGTTCTTAAAGAGATGGGAGTACTTGTCTTAGGAGAAACGTGCACAGGACAAGAAGCAACAGTTAGAACTGGACATGGTTCCAAATGGGGAAAGGAGTACAACAAGGCTGTATGCTGTCACCCTGCATATTTAACTTATATGCAGAGTTTATCATGTGAAATTCGAGGCTGGATGACTCACAAGCTCCAATCAAAACTGCCGGGAGAAATACTAACCATCTCAGATATGCAGATGGTACCACTCTAACGGCAGAAAGAAAATAATAACTAAAGAATCTTTTGGTGAGGGTGAAAGAGGAGAGTGAAAAAGCTCGCTTGAAACTCAATTTTCAAAAAAGCAAGATATGGCATCCAGTCCCAACACTTCATGGCAAACAGAAGAGGAAAAATTGGAAACAGTGACAGATTTTATTTTCTTGAGTTCCAAAATCACTGGGGACAGTGAGTGAAGCCATGAAATTAAAAGATGCTTGCTCCTTGGACAGATTAAAAAGCAGAGACATCACTTTGTCAACAAAGATCCGCATAATCTAAGCTATGGTTTTTCCAATAATCATGTACGAATGTGAGAGCTGATCCATAAAGAAGGCTCAGAACTGAAGAACTGATGCTTTCGAATCGTGGTGCTAGAGAAGACTCTTGAGACTCCCTTGGTCTCCAGGGAGATCAAACCAATCTTTCCTAAAGGAAGTTGACCCTTAAATTAACTGGAAGGACTGATGCTGAAGCTGAATACTTTGGTCCCTGACACAAAGAGCTGACTTATTGGAAAAGACCCTGAGGCTGGGAAAAACTGAAGGTAGAAGGAGAAGGGGATGGCAGAGGATAAGATGGTCACTGACTCAATGGACATGAATTCAAGCAAACTCCAGGAGACACTGGAGGACAGAGGAGCCTGGTGTGCTCTCATCTATGGAGTTGTAAAGAGTCAGGCATGGCTGAGTGACTGAACAACAACAAATTCCACTTGACTCTGCACCACACAGAAGCCCCATTAATGTGCATGAATAATAGATGTCACTGAAAAAATTTAGGATGTTATTTAATTCATAAAAAATACTTCAGAGCCTACATTTGGGCTATGCCCCCTCTTTCGTTGCCCTCCAAGGCCCTTCTATGGTCGTTTGACCTGGGACCAGATACACTACACCTGAAGTAGGTCAATCAGATTAGGGTAAAGGCAAAGGGGGAGAAGACGAGGTAGAGATTCAGATCCGAGTCACGTTAATGACAGAATCACATTTTTTTTTTAAGGTGCTACTGCTGAGTTCCCCACAGCAGCCCCGATTCCAGTCTTTCCTGAGACTTGATTGTTTAGTACATCCTTCAATTCTGTGAGCCTTCTCAAAGTCCTTGCCTTAATCCCTGGTTTTGCCTTTCGCTAACCAAATTGGTTTCTTTTATTAAAAAAAAAAAAAACCCAAGCAACTGTGAAACACTTCAAATATACAATCATCCTAGTGAAAAGCTAAAACAGAGATTAAGGTTTATGTCTCTATTCCAAGTAGTGTGAAGTTACTACATACCTAAAAACTGTACTAATAGGAAGAGCAAAACGTTAGTGTCACTCACTTTCAGATGCAGATTCAACTTCTAGATTCACTATCTGCTACCTATCTGATGGGAGTTTGAACAAGTAATTTAACATTCTCTGGCTCCTAATCTACTGGTGACAACCTTCAGAGGGTTGTTGGAAGATTAAACAAGATAAAAGATGTCAAAACAATCAGCAAAATGTCTGCAAGATAGTAGGGGCTCAATAAATGTTAACCCCCAGCTTGTTTCCCAATAAGGAAAAGATGTTTAATCAAAAATAAGTGAAAAGCCAACTCTGGCTAGAGTGAAAGTGAAAGTTGTGTCCACTTCTTTGCGACCCCATGGACTATCCAGTCCATGGAATTCTCCAGGCCAGAATACTGGAGTGGGTAGCCTTTCCCTTCTCCAGGGGATCTTCCCAACTCAGAGTGGAACCCAGGTCTCCCACATTGCAGGCAGATTCTTTACCAGCTGAGCCACAAGGGAAGAGGGTTAACAAATAAAGCCATGAGTTAAATACACCCCCTCATCTGTTTTGTTTTGTATGGCCCACAAGCCAAAACTGGTTTTCAAATTTTTTAATAGAGTTGTGCATTGAATATTGTGTGCCGCCTCCTCCCCTAAAATTAAATATATATATATGCTGAAATCATAACCTGTGGTATCTATGTGAATGTGATCTTACCTTGAGATAGGGTCTTGGCACATGGAGTCAAGGTGAAGTCATACTGGATTAAGGTAAGCCCTAAATCACAATGACTGGTATCTATTGGCCTAAGAAGGCCATGTGCTGATGGAGGCAGACTGGGAAAATGTGGCAAAAAGCCAAGGGATGTCCAGAATTATCAGGAGCCACCTGAAAGTGGAAGAGGTAAAAACAGATTCTTCCCTGGACATTTCAGGGAGCATGGCTCTGCCAACATCTTAATTTCAGGTTTCTGGTCTCCAGAAGTATGTGAGAACATATTTCTGTTGTCTTAAGCCACCCAGTTTGTGGTAAATTGTTATGGCAGCCCTAGAAAACTAAAATACAAAGTTTGATCATGCTATCTGTTTTGTATGGCCCACAAAACAGTTAATTCTTTTAATGTTATTTAAATTCCTATACTCAGTATATAATGACCTACTACAAATAGGTTTTGTTTTTAATCAAAACAATAGCATTTCCCAACATGTGAAACTATAAAATTCAAATTTCACTGTCCATAAATAAAGTTTTACTGCTCACAGCCACATTCATTTGTTTATATCTTTTCTATGGCTGCTTCTGTCCTACAAATGCAATGTTGAATAGTTACCACAGAGACCACATGGCCCTCAAAACTGGAAATAGTTACTATCTGGCTCCATGTAGAAAGTTTGACTCTCCCCAGTCTTAAGCATTAATGCTGAAGACATGAATAGTAGCTGGACAGGTTAAAAACCAGAAGGAACAAACACAAGACCTAGGAATTTTTATCATGGGAAAAAGGTTTAAAGTTTTAAAATAAATCAAGATTTAAGGGGAAAAAAAGAGTAAATAGCAGAGGTGCTAGTCAAGAACAGTCTGATTCCTATCTTGTGAAGTAAGTTAGATGACAGCAATCATTATTATGGAGAAGCTGGCTACAGTGTAAGGATGTGGAACAAGACTACTAACTTGCTTTATGATGTATCATTTAAGATAGGCAGAAGACATCTACTTGAAGCCTCCTGAAAACAGTATAAAGTGGCAGAGAAAAATGGTTTAGAAAATCAGACAGAAAGACACATCCCAGTCTTCTCTTCCCAGTCTAAATGTCAATTCTGAGCAACTGAAATTGTTTATTGACTAAACATTATAAAAATCTCCCAATTGGCCACATTATAAATCTATCCCTACTATAATCCATCCTTAAGAGTACTTTCAGAATGATTGTCCTAAAATACATAGTTTGATCACGCTATCTGTTTTGTATGGCCCACAAAACAGTTAATTTTTTTAATGTTATTTAATTTCCTATACTCAGTATATAACACCCTTCACAGTAAGACCCAAATCCCCATCCAGTCCCATTTCATACCACTCCTTAATAATCCAGAAGCTTCTCCTATATTTAACTTTGTTATACACATCTATAACATTCTTGGTTTCCCTGTCTGTAAACTCACTATGATTTTAATTACTTGTTTATTCATTCACACTAAACTGAATTTTATGACAGAGCATGTCTGTGAGGCTCACTGTGACATGCTATGATATACAGAGCACTCAACACTGTACACAGATGCATAGTAAGTATAAGCTGAATAAAGAATGAATAAATTGACAAGAATGACTGACTATGTGAGGGCTCAGGACTCCAATTTTTTTGCATATATTGTTACCGCTCTCCTGAGAATTACCTTTGCCTGGTTTACCTATCTGGGAAATTCTTTACTCATCTTTCACATGCAGCTTCCTCAGGAAAACCTTTCCTTACGTTTTCCTGCCAACTGTTCTTTCCTCCACATCATTAAAATAATATGTACCATATGATACTGTAATATATCTACTTGATGGTACTTATGCTTCATTAAACCTTCAGTTTCTCAAGGACAAGAACCCTGTTTAATTCAGTATTGCTTTCTCTGACAGTTCAATGTATGGAGCACGTGAAGAATAAAANCAGTTTCTCAAGGACAAGAACCCTGTTTAATTCAGTATTGCTTTCTCTGACAGTTCAATGTATGGAGCACGTGAAGAATAAAAATGTATTTGCTGAGCACATAAACTAAAATTATCTCACAAATGTAACAAAGCTCTAAATCACAGAACAGTGTATATTTTAGTATTCTCACTGTAAGTTAAATTGTTTTAAAAATTTATTAAATAGTGTTTTAAACAATTGTGACTATATATTCAGGTTTAAATAAAATTTATAAATGAATGAAATTTCATCTTCTGTTGAAATTATTATAGCAATAATGCTGTTGTTCAGTCACCAAGTCATGTCCGACTCTTTGTGACCCCACTGACTGCGGCATGCCAGGCTTCTCTGTCCCTCACCATCTCCCAGTTTGTCCAAGTTTATGTCCATTGCATCGGTGATGCCATCCAGCCATCTCATCCTCTGTCGCCCTCTTTTCCTTCTACCTTCAATCTTTCCCAGCATCAGGGACTTTTCTAATGAATCAGCTGTTCACTTCAGGTGACCAAAGTACTGGAGCTTCAGCTGCAGCATCAGTCCTTCCAGTGAATATTCAGGGTTGATTTCTTTTAAGATTGATTGGTTTGACCCTGCTGTCCAAGGGACTCTCAAGAGTCCTCTCCTGCACCACAGTTTGAAAGCATCAATTCTTTGGCACTCTGCCTTCTTTATTGTCTAGCTCTCATATCCTTACATGACCATAGCCTTGACTATATGGACCTTTGTTGGCAAAGTGATGTCTTTGCTTCTTAACACTGTCTAGGTTTATCATAGTTCTGCTGCGAAGAAGCAATTGGCTTCTAATTTCATGGTTGCAGTCACCATTCACAGTGATTTCAGAGCACACGAAGAGGAAATCTGTCACTGCTTTGCACCTTTTCCCGTTCTGTCTGCCGTAAAGTGATGGGACCGGGTGTCATCTTCTTAGATTTTTAATACTGAGTTTTAAGGTGGCTTTTTCACTCTCCTCCCTCACCCTCATAACAACGTTCTTTAGTTCCTCTTCATTTTCTGCCATTAGAAACTCAAAATATTTAGAATAAAATCTAAAATTCTTTTTTTCACCAACATTTCAATTTACAGATATTAACAACAATTAAGTCATTAAGCATTTTCAAATAATCCTTTCTCTACACATTTATATATGTACATATATATATATGCTGTGTGTGAACACATGATATAAATGTTATAGATATTAATCATAAATTACATCAATCCTATTAAGATAGTTCAACTGAAATACATCCAAAATAAATATAATAATTTAATTGCAATTTTCTAATATCTGGATTCAATTAAGTTCAGGAAAGTTTCAAGAAGGCCACCCAGTAATAAACACAAAATAAATTGTGTCTGCTGTCTTGTTAGTGATAATTTTTTATTGCTACCTCAGTTCAGATGTCAGAGTAATGACTTCCATATTCTGATTAAAATGCAAATTGAAACCATATGTTAGAAAAGCATACGCTTTCAATGTCACTGTTTTCTGAATTTAAGCACAATAAAAGTATAAAGGCTAACAATTACCCCAATGAATTCTATTGATTCTAGATGTAGAAAATACAGACTTTACACTGCACACTATGTCAACACATGAAGTTATGGCACATCAATTAACAGTTATGGTCATACACACACACACACATATATATATACATATATATGTATGTATATGTAATCGATGAGGGGTAAAAATTATAAAACAATATGAATCTTGATTAACCTTAAAACAGAATGAAACTTAATTGATTTGATTTTCTTCAAAAGTGAAAACCAAAAATGATTTTATAAACCTCTTTGTAATCTTCAGATTTACTAAAGAAACCACAATTGCTTTAATCTACATTGTCAGAAAAATGAAAAGGAAACAATAGACTGATGTGTTTCTTTAACTTTGCTAATGAATTAAATAAATCAAATTCTACATAAATCAATTTAACATTTAATGAATTTCTAAGACTATGCTATGAGTTTCCCAAATATCTTCTGAGATTGATTCAAAACTAACAAGCCCAATAATTTAAATATCACAAGCTTTGCTCTTCTTCATTTTCATTTGTGACATTAAAACTGCTGTGTGCATAACACTTTCTTTTGTTCTGAAAGGAAAACTTTGAAGTGATAAAAAAAAAAAAAACTTTTCTTATAAATGGAACTCCAAAAAAGGCTGAATCATGAATATTCTATTCAAGAATGAATATTTCTGGGACTTCCCTGGAAGTTCAGTGGTTAGGACTCAAACACTTTGACTACTGCAGCCTGGGCTGAATCCTTGGTCGCGGAGCTAAAATCCCACAAGGCACACAGCCACAAAAAGATGGATTATTTCTCTTTTTTTCTTTTCTTTTTGTTTCATAAGAGTATTTCTAAATTTAACATATTTCTTCCCAATATCAGCTAGAGGTAAAAAATTAAAAGTCAATGCCAGCTAAGTTTACACAATTTATAAACATCAAAGGCAGTAAACTCAATGTAAGTATGGTTCTGTTGCGTAAGAAAAAAATGAAGGTAACCATAACAGTGTTACCTAAAAGAGAAACTGGGATGAGGTAGGGTAGGGGTAAACCACAGCTCTCAAGATGAATAAAATCACTTGACTGTACCTTAAGAAAACGTTCAATTTGAAATACAAATGACACCTTCCTGTATTGCAGCCTATACTTCAGTTGCAGACTAATGAATAATCAATGTCTCTGATCAGTCTAAAACGTGACTCTGGTGTCTCACAGCAGTTCACCTTTTCCTTGCTTTCTTACACATTAGCAGAGAACCCCTATATCTTATTTACCTGATAATTTCTGGACAAATTACTTTATGTCTTTTTCTTTTTATAAGATCCATAGCAAAGAGAAAAACAAGGGAGTAAAAATATTTTAGCACTTGCAAATTCCTCAGATATAACAAATATTCTCAATTGTTGTATCTTCCACATTTCACCTCAGCAAAAGAGAGACAATTAAAAATGTCTATAATATGTTGACACTTCTAAAATGTTTTGTGCTCCCGGGAGGAAAGACAGCACAGTCTACCATATAGTATTATCAATGACGATATTTCCATTTCTAATTCAAACCTACTAAAACCACATAAAAATAGACATCAACTCTGCTTTATCTAATCAATACTCTATATACCTTGAAGGAAAAAGAGGAGTGAAATGAATTATTTTTAGATACCTAAATAGTTGAATTCTCTATCAGAATGTTACAAGACCAGATAAAAGTACAAAGATTTTGTTCTAAAATTAAGGAAACCTGTGCCTCCATAGAATACAAGTTTTCCAAAAATACACCTTTCCTGGAAGAACAGATAACATTTTTCCATGCTTAGAAGATTTCACAAACATGATCAAACTCAGTCAAAACAATGTCAAAGACAATGATAAAAGCAAATATTATTGAGACCCTCCTACTCTACTAGTAAGTCTTATATGTACTATCATGTTTAATTTTCACAATACTGCTCTGTGAGGTAGGAGCTATTATGATGCCAATTATGCCAGCTGAGAAAATGGAGGTAGAAGTAAAACGGTTTGACCAAGATCATAAGACAAGCAGTAAGTAAACAGCCGTGGCTGGGAAGTCTTTCTTAGTAACAAATACAATACTGAATTAATACTGAAAAGATCTCGGAGTTCCCAGACTACCAACCAGGGGCCACAGAGTCAAAAGATATGAACACTAATTGGTGTGGACAATGATCCCAGGATTTGAGTCTCCAGACTCCACACCATATTCCTTCTCCACGGCCCTGTTTTCGTCCATCTCTTGGCCTGCACCAGGTTGCTGCCATAGTTTCAGGGCTAGAAAGTCAACTTAACACTAACAAATAAACCAGATCCTGTCACCAGTGCTGACTGTACAGAACAGAATTAAATCTTTAAAATATCTCTATTAAATGTCTATTTATAATAAACATCTAACAACAACAAAATAATTGCAAAGGCAAAATAATAAATGCCAGATCTGAAAAATTTAGGTTTGTGTAGCCCAAGTACATTTTTAAGTAAATGCTGTTTTATTTTCCTTTTCATTTTTTTCCTTTCTCTTTTCTTTTTCTATTTTTCTTTAAATAAATACTTCACAAGTACAAGGTCAAGTTTTAGTATAAATAGTCCTTACCTGCAACTGTTTTAGCAAAATGAAAATAATAGAGTCCATTATTTTTCATCAAACGATATTTACAAGTTAAGCCAGGACATTTCATCCTCTACTTTGCTATTTGCTATTAGAGGTATAAAGGGCATACCTTAAAAGCATATTCCAAATGAGCTATTTTTCTCCTACACATTAAACTCAGTTGTATCTCTTCAATTTCTTCATTGTACTGCTCACTTTACTGAACCAATTACAGCATATCTTATGTCAGAATGCAAAAAATTCAAGAACCCATACATTGTAGGATACACCTAAATGTAATTTCTCAAACAATGTATTTATTTCTGATAAGAAATACAACTAATTGTTAGTTTAATCTCATGCTATGTTTATGAAAGTTGCTAAGAAATATCACTAAACGGTACAAGATTAGCTTGTAGAAAAAAAATCATAGACCCCTTTTTATCACATGCCAGTCATATAATTTAACAAATGATACAAAATCTACATCTTTTCCTCCAAAAAAATTTTTAACATACAATGCATTATTTTTAATTAAGGTATTTAAGACCTTAATTACTATACTTTTACTTTTTACCTTTGTATTTTCTTTAAGGGTGACAAACACTTTAATGATTTTGTATAGATGATTAAAAGGTGATATTTAGCTTTGTAACTAAATTTGTATCTCACAATAAGAATGAACATGATAAATGCCACACTACAAAAGTCATAGCTCTTTGCTTCTGTTTTAAAAACTACCAAATATTAATTAGATTATATTAGATCATATTTTTAATATCAAAACACAAAAAAAATACTTAAATATCATAAAAACCCAGTAGAATACTGACAGATGACCAAGGAGCTACAAAATTTAGTAAAGCACTAAAAGAAGCTTTTTCAGAACTTAAATTGTTGGCTAACTGAATACAAATAAGTAATTTATTTTTCCTTTGACTTTAAAATATAACACACTCAAATAACTTAACTCCTAGAAATACAATTAATGCTTACCTTCCTGACCAAAGTGACATAAAATGATTTAACACAGAAGTGTATTGAGTTAACATCCCATGCTACTGTCTAAAGCTGTCACAGCAGTGCTAAATTTTTTTAAATACTGCCATTACATTCCAGACCTCCAGATTTAACCTTAATTAAAAGACCATAAATGAAAACAATCATGCTCTGTACTGCAACTGTTGCCACATTTAAGGATTATTTTTAATATTCATTTAAAAAGTCTAGGTTCTAAAAAGTCATCAACCAACACCTTTCAGGTAGGATACAGCAGCCTAGAAAAAGCACTAAATAAACCCAGTTAGAACCCGAGGTTTCAATATCACCTTATTATATATCGTCAGTATGAGATTAGAAGTCACATAACCTTCCATGCTGTTCTCATAATCTACAAATGGTGTAATAAAAGCTATCATGCCTATTTTTAACTGGGTGGCTTTGGTACGTTAAATGCAAAAAGGTATGTGAAAAGCATTTATAAAGGCATTAGATAAACATGATACTATGGAGGTATTATTCACTGAATACAAACATTCTGGTTATTCCTGCAAGAAATTATAAAGACAGACATAGAAGACAAAATTCCAGAGAATGAAAAGCTTGTTTTACTGAAAAAAAGAAAAAAGAAATCAAAAACTGTAAACTCATATATTAAATATCTGAAAGACAAAAAAAAATTAAACTTCATTCATAATTTCCCTTTAAATTCATGCCCTATACACACACACACACATATATGCCCTCAATAATTAATTCTTGGCTTATCTAAGGAAAGCAGAGAGAAGGACAAAAATAAATTAAGCATTTCTTCTTCTTCCCTGCTAGGGCTGTCACTTCCCAGTGCGGATCTACATATACTCTGTAGCCATGTTAAGGACAGCTATGTTTCCAGACTTTACGAATAATGACTTGCACAGTCTGGATTTAGTAAAAGAAGACAGAACTGGAAAAGTGAATAGCTAGGTTCAAGTAAACAAGGTGACTATGGCAGGTTGGGTCCCAGAACCTATCTTCAAATCAGCTTTCAGGCAAAGCATTCTGGGAAACTAATCACACGTTATGAAAATTACTATGCAATGTTAATAACCCAAATACTATTTCCTCTTTGGAACAATGTCTATAATTTTAAAATGTTTCTATGATCGATGTGATGATGTCACACTCTCCCAGGCCAGACCTAAGCCATAATGGTAATTAGTTACTGATTTTATCATAATATATATAGATATAGATACACTCACATCTTAAACTCTCTGTGCAAACAAATATTTCTATGAATTATGTATTTTTTCTCATTTATTAGAGTAATTATCACAGTAAAGAAATGTTAGGTTTAAGGGCTTCTTATTCCTCCTAGACAACATTAATTAATCTTCATAATAATCACACAAAAAATAATGTATTAATTATTCCATTTGACAGAGGAGGAAACTGAGAAAAAGCTAGTAAGTGGTAAACCAGGATTCAAACTGATGAGTGCCAGCAGCGCTCAGTCCTGAGAATCAAGACTATCTCCATATCTTGCCAATATCAATCACTCCTGGATAAGAAATCACTCCTGCTGACCAAAAACCAGTGATCTAGTTTTATGAGAACTTTTTGTCAAAAGTTTCTGAATTTTGTCAAAAGTTTATTCGGATTCTGTTAAGATGACTTTTCTAAGTATGTTAATAAATCCATTACGCTAATTGACTTCTGAATGTTAAGCTAAATTCCTCACTTGAACATGGTATTATTGGAATGATCTGCTAAAATTTTGTTAAGAATACTGTGTTTAAATTCATGAGGATTCTCAGTCCGTCGTTCCCATTTTCTTGTAGTGTCTTTGTCTTGCTTTGGTATCAAATTTATGCTGGCCTCAGAGAATGGATCCTGAAGTCACTGCTTCTCTTCAACCTTCTGATGCAGTTTGAGTGGAATGAGCAGAACTTGCATCATGTCTTGTTTAAATATTTACTGAAACTCTCCAGGGAAGCTACCTAGGCATGGAATTTTCTTTGGGAAAAGGTTTTAAATTACAAATCCAATTTCTTCAATAAATAGAGGGCTGATCAGTTTATATATTTCTTTTTGAGTGAGTTTTGGTGGTTTATATCTTTTGAGATACAAAGGAGAAAGAGGCAGCAGAGAATGAGATGGTTGGATAGCATCACTGATTCACTGGACATGAATCTGAGCAAACTCCAGGAGAGAGTGAAGGACAGAGGAGCCTGGCAGGCGAGAGTCCACGGGGTCCCAAAGAGTCGGACACGATTTAACAACTGGACAACAGCAACAATCTTTAAAGAAATATAACCTTTTCACCTAAGTTGACAAATATATGGAGATAAACTTATTCAATTACCAAGTTACTATACTTTAATTGGTTGGCTCAAAAGTTTGTTTGGCTTTTTCCGTAAGAAGATTCTGTGGAAAAACCCAAACAAACGTTTCGGCCAACTCAGTATCAGCTGTATAATCGATAATGGAATAACCTCTCTCATTCCTGATGCTGGTAATTTGTATCTTTTCTCTTTTTTTCCTCATCAATCTGGCTTAAAGGTTTGTTAATTTTATCCATTTTCTCAAAGAACTAGCTAAAGTTATGTTGACTGCTTGGTTTTGTTTTTCACCTATTTCCACTCTAATATTTACTATTTCTTTACTTATGCTTACTTTGGGCTTAACTGCTGTTCTTTTTCTAGCTTCCTAAGGTTGAAACTGAAATCACTGACTTAAGACCTTTCTTCTTTTTTCTAAACAGGTATTTCATCTGATATTTTCAAATATTGGGGGATTTTCTAGATATCTTTTGGTTACTGTTTCTAATTTAATTTCATTGACATCAAACAATAAATTGTATGACTTGAATCATTTGAGATTTGTTTTATAGTGCAGAATATGGTAAATTTTGATGATACTTGAAAATAATTTTCACTCCATACTGCTGTATAGAATGATCTATAAACATCAACAATGCCAGGTTAGTTAATAGGGTTACTCAAGGCTTCTGTGGTGGCATCACCGACTTGATGGACATGAATTTGGGTCAACTCCGGGAGTTGGTGTTGGACAGGGAGGCCTGGAGTGCTGTGATTCATGGGGTCGCAAAGAGTCGGACACAACTGAGCGACTGAACTGAACTGAACTGAAGGCTTCTGTATCCTTCATGATTTTCTTTTTACATTCTATATCAAGGATGTTGTTTATTTCTCATTGCAGTTCTGTCAGTTTTTGCTTTGTTTATTTTGAAGCTCTCTTATTAAATGCATAAACATTTAGGGATATTATGTCCTCTTAATTCATTTATCCTTTTACTGTTATGAAATTACCCTCTTTCTCTCTGGTAATATGCTCTGCTTTGAAATCTACCATGTACGAGCACGTGCTAAGTCCCTTCAGTCGTGTCCAACTCTTTGCAATCCCATGGACTGTAGCCCTCCAGGCTCCTCTGTCCACGGGATTCTCCATGCATGAATACTGGAGTGGGTTGCCATGCCCTTCTCCAGGGGATCCTCCTGACCCAGGGATCAAACCCGCATCTCTTACATCTCCTGCACTGGCAGGCGGGTTCTTTACCACTAGGGCCACTGTTACTACAGCCGCTCTAGCTTACTTCTCACTAGGGTGAGCATAATATATCTCTTATCACAACTTTTACCTTTAACCCATTTTAAATTTACTTGTCCCTTTACTTTTAAAGTGACTTCTTGTTGGTTACACATAGTTGAGTTATCTGAGGTTTATAATATACAACCTTCAAGTGATTTATACAATGTCCCATATGGTATAAAAATCTGTTATTACACTTCTATTCTTCCCTCTTGAACTCTGTATCAATGTTGTTAAACACTACTTCTACATATAACCCTCACAAACTACATTGCTATTATTTTTGCAATCAATTATACTTTTAAAGGGGGATATATAAGAAAAAGGAGAAAGCAATGGCACCCCACTCCAGTACTCTTGCCTGGAAAATCCCATGGATGGAGGAGCCTGGTAGGCTGCAGTCCATGGGATCTCGAAGAGTCGGACACGACTGAGAGACTTCACTTTCACTTTTCCCTTTCATGCATTGGAGAAGGAAATGGCAACCCACTCCCAAAGTATCTTTTATATCTACCAAGGTGTTGATAGTTACCATTTTCAGTGCTCTTCATTCCCCTGTGTAGATCTAGATTTCCAACTACTATTACTTTCCTGAAAACTTCCTGACAAACTTTAACATTTCCTCTAGTACAGGTCTGCTGGTGATGAATTCTTTCAGGTTTTCTCTGTCTGAAAAAGTCTTTACTTTGTACGTACCACCTTCAAGGAAAACTGAAGCACATGTTACCTTCACAAGGCAAACAGTGTATATAACTAGGTGTATAAAGACTAATTATGATGAAATCTCACGCCTAAAGAAAAAAGGCACCCTTTTTTCCTTTGACCTAATTGATCCTGTAGTGGTTCTTCAAGCCACTTGGAGCAGAATACCTACCAGATTCAATGTCAACCTCCAACCCCAAAACCTCTAGGATGAATTATCAAATTATTCAAATAGAAACATAGGACAAAGAAACACAAGACAAAATTATCTCCTAAAGAACCAATAAATCTATGTTCAAATGAACTACTAAAATAATGATACTTCTCACATTCCAAGCTACTCTGTCCTTTTACCAGAAAGTACCGAATCTAAAAATACACCTTCTTAGCTTTTATCCAAGCACATCCAGAGAAATTCACAAAACAGTCATGTACAAAGATGATTATCACCATATTGATCGTGACACTGAGAAGTTGGAAGTAACTTGGGTGTCCATCCCTGGAAGAATGAACAAGTAAAATGCACCAGATGAACCAGATGGTGTTAATGGTGCACAATTCTGTGAATGTACTAAAAATCACCCCAAAGGGGTAACTTTTATGGTATGTGATTTATATCTCAATAAAGCCATTATAAAGCACATGCAGGGGATCAAGGGATGAACATTCTGGCACACTAGGTGGCAGTCAAAGCAATACATGGGAAGGACATAAAGGAACACACATAGGTCTCAAAAACACGGCATCAATAGATCTTCAGATGCATGCATGCTAAGTCACTTCAGTCATGTCTGACTCTGCAACCCTATCGACCAGAGTGCACCAGGCTCCTCTGTCCATGGGGTTCTCCAGGAAAGAATACTGCAGTGGGTTACCATGCCCTCCTCCAAAGGATCTAAAACAGCAATTAAATTGCTCAATAAAAGAAAATAAGAGGGAGTCTCTAACAATTCCCCTTTTCATGCTCACAAGTCCTCCTCCATGTCTGCCTTTGTGATCAAGTGGCCCATGACAATTTTTAAGAATCTATTCACCTTGGATAGCAAAGTATCTCATCTTCTACCATACGAAGATAAGAGCACAAGATGAACCAAATGTTATACTGGGCACCAAAAGCACATTCCTCAATGTGATTTAAAGAATCAGAGAAAGAATACAGAGGAAAAATAGCATCCCTAATTCTGGTACTCATAAGAAACCATCCAACAAAGGAATCTACTAGCTCAGGAGATCAGTTGATAACAGATCTACTTACTCTTTTGTTTACCTTCCCTTGAGAAAACAAGGTCATTTGGTTGGCTTAAAAGAACTTGCGTCTCAAAGTTAACGGAAGGAAAGAAGAAGAATAGGTGTTATTAATATGTTCACCAACTTAGAAGATAAGAGTCATTCTCTCTCATCTTTGCCATTTTCTAGAGTATTTGCTCCCAATCTCCATCCATTCAGTAATTATTCATTAAGCATATATTATATTCTAAACACTGTGGATACTAGGAATGTCAGTGAACAAGCAAGAAATCTTGCTGTTAAGCAGCTTATATACAGTGCAGGGAAAATGAAGCAAACAAATAAGAAAATTTCTAAATTTTAAAATTTAATTTACTTATAAGAGCCATGAAAAAGAACAGAGTAAAAGTTAGAGAGGTGAGGGGACGCTGCTTTAACTATAACAGTAAAGACTCTCTTAGGATGTAACAATAGGTTGCTGCTGCTGCTGCTAAGTCGCTTCAGTTGTGTCTGACTCTGTGAGACCCCACAGACGGCAGCCCACCAGGCTCCCCCGTCCCTGGGATTCTCCAGGCAAGACTGGAGCGGGTTGCCATTTCCTTCTCCAATGCATGAAAGGGAAAAGTGAAAGTGAAGTCACTCAGTCGTGTCTGACTCCTAGCGACCCCATGGACCGCAGCCTACCAGGCTCCTCCATCCATGGGATTTTCCAGGCAAGAGTACTGGAGTGGGTTGCCATTGCCGTCTCCGAACAATAGGTTAAGAAGCATATAAGGAGAAGGTGCTAGCCAAGAATATTTTAGGGAAATGAATTTCCAAGCCACCCCTGTCCCCGCAAAGTGCTACAGCTATAAAGGACTGCTACTGCTACTGCCAAGTCACTTCAGTCGTGTCCGACTGTGCGACCCATCAAATACTCTATAGACAAAAACAATCCAGTGTAAAGAATAAGAAGAGCAGATGAGGTCAGAGAGATACCAGCTTTGTGAGGTGTTTGTATTTTACATGGGTGCAGTGAGAGGTGGGAAGAGAAGGTTTTTCTGAATTTTAAGCAGATCGAGAAGCTCTAATTTGTATTTCCAATGACTCTAACTGTTACGTAGAAAACAGACTATATAAGAAGACAGGAGTGGGAAGATGTAAACGAATGAGGCTATTCAGGCAGCTGAGGTGAGAGATTTTAGGCTCAGACTCTAGTTATAACTGTGTTGGTAATGAGTCACTATAAGATGCAGGGTATATTTTCCAAGGAGAATAAGATTTTGCAATGGACTGGACCAAGAGTATAAGATGAAGAAAAGAGTTAAAACACCTAAGTTTCTGGCCTGAGCAACTTTATGGATGGTTGATGTCTTCTGATGCAAAAGGAAGGCTTAGGGGAGCAATTTGAAAAAGTATAATTGCTTTTTGAATTTAATACTTTCAGTTTACTTTTTTTTCGAGTTCATCTATCAAATTTCTCCAACTAGTTTACAATCCACGTTGTATTTCTTTTGTCTCCTCACGTGCCTAGCATAGCTGATACATAATAAATACCTGCTGAATCTAATTAAAGTGAAGTAGCCTTACAAGAAAACATATGAGTCAACAATTTCAAACCGTATGTTTGAAAAATCAAATACAGATGTTTTAATCAAAGACACTGCATGTTTAAAATTAAAAAACAAGTGCTAGGGACAAGCCTGTAGATATATGTTTACAATTTTAAAATGTATGCATTGTTGAATGCTTGGTGGCATAAAGGAAATTGCAGAAAGAAGTTTTCAAAAGACTTACACAGAAAGATTGGTAAATGTCATAAATTATATTTAAACTAAACAGAAATGAACTACACTTGACATCACACCCTAAATAATTGTTAGCAGCAAATTATAAGTTTTGAAAAACTGGAATCCTCAGTCATCATCACAACCAACTAAATAAAAGGAACTCACGTAAATGCTAACTTTTATGCGTTTTCTTTTAAATCAAACTGTGGCAAAGTTGAATCCTAGCAGCTGGTGTTCTTCTGGGTAATTGGTTCTGGCATATTACCTTCACAAAAACACTTCTATCATCTTATAGACATATCTTGGGCAAAAGCCAGAGAATATATTTAATTCTTTTTTGTATATCTTCTCTACATCTTGTCCTTTAACAACTAATTCTCTATCAACTCTAAAAATCTGGGGGAAAAAACTATAAAATTTTTAAAATTTTACATTTTTCTTTCCAAAATTTGCTAACATAGAACTTAAAGACTTTCACATGGGCATTCATTAAACTGTATTAAACTGTAAGACTTCATAATTTTTAAAACTGTTAAATTATAATTTATGACATTTATAGCTAAGGCTACAAATCACTTAGGTTTAATAACTGAGAATTATCCAGGCTTACTTACAGATATTATGAATAATAAGAATAGCCCAAGAGAATATCTTCTCATAAAAGCAAAAGCATCAATAGAAATGTCCCTTATTTAGAATATATAGTTCCTCACCCACTCCCTACGGCATGTAACATAACGCAGTTCACAAGCACAACTAGCAAGATTTATATTCACAACTACACAGTTTAAACACTGTACTGTTTTCTGCTTTGAGACAACTAGCAATGTTAAAAAAACAGAGATGAGGTTTTATATCTCTCTCTCCCCTAGTAAAGGATAAGGTCCTCAGAATCAGGAACTATACCTTGTTTATTTTGGTAACCCCAATTTTACCAATTATGTCTAACAGAGTAGAAACTCAACAAATGTTACTTATTCTTTTTTTTTTATTCCCCTAAATTTTGGCCTCAACTTAGCAATCATTGGAAAGGCAAGAACTTTGTCTTATGATCACCAGAGACACATCTCAAAGATAGAGCTACCTCCAATTTCTCGCCTTTCTTCAATATTCAGGTCCCATGCAATTCATAGAACCTTCTTGGGGACTTTCCTGGGGGTCCAGTGGCTAGGACTCCAGGCTCCACATACAGGGTGCTCGGGCTCAATCCCTAGTTGGGGAACTAGATCTCACGTGCAGCAACAAAGACCTACTGCGGCCAAATAAATAACATATAAAATGTTGTCTCTGTTCAGTTGCTCAGTCATGTCCGACTCTTTACGACCCCATGGACTGCAGCGTGCCAAGCCTCTCTGTCCTTCACCGTCTCCTGGAGCTTGCTCAAACACATGTCCATCCAGTCGGTGATACCATCCAACCATCTTGTCCTCTGTCATCCCTTCTCCTCCTGCCTTCAATCTTTCCTAGCATGAGTGTCTTTTCTAATGAGTTGGCTCTTCACATCAGGTGGCCGAAGTATTGGAGCTTCAGTTTCAGCATCAGTCCTTCCAATGAATACTCAGGGTTGATTTCCTTTACAATTGACTGGTTTGAACTCCTTGCAGTCCAAGGGACATTCAAGAGTCTTCTCCAACACCACAATTCAAAAGCATCAATTCTTCGGCACTCAGCTTTCTACATGCTCCAACTCTCACATCCATACATGACTACTGGAAAGATGATAGCTTTGACTAGATGGACCTTTGTAAGCAAAGTAATGTCTCTGCTTTTTAATGTCTCTGCTCTTTAGGTTGGTCATAGCTTTTCTTCCAAGGAACAAATGTCTGAATATTCTTTGGCATAGCCCTTCTTTGGGACTGGAATGAAAACTGACCTTTTCCAGTCCTGTAACCACTGCTGAATTTTCCAAATTTGCTAGCATATTGAGTGCAGCATTTTCACAGCATCATCTTTTAGACTTTGAAATAGCTCAGCTGGAATTCCATCACCTCCACTAGCTCTGTTCGTAGTGATGCTTCCTAAGGCCCACTTGACTTCGCACTCCAAGACGTCTGGCTTTAGGTGAGTGATCACATCATCATGGCTATCTGTGGTTACCAGGGCCCAGGGAACGGAGCAGTGACCTCCACAAGAGATTCAGCCAGACCCGCCTTTGAATGTATGAGTGTCTCCTGCAGAGGACAGGTCAGAAGTGATCTGCCGCAGGGACAGGGGCTCTGGCTGCCGCAGACCTGGGAGGCGAGGCGTGTGGCATACGGCTTCTTGGTGGAGGTCACCATCCGCTCCACTACAGACCTGCCAGGCAGACTGCCCACAGACTATAAATATTAAAAATATATATATAAAACTTTCTCATTTCCCCAGCACAAAGCTAACTCCCTTTCGTAAAGTTCTTAAAACTGCACTGTCTAACCACATATTTGACGATGAATAAACTATCATTTTAATTATTTTTTTACAGCTTACAGGTCAATACCAGTTCTTTTTTTAAAAACATTTTATTTTGTATTGGGGTCTAGCAATTCACAAACAATGTTGTGACAGTTTCAGGTGAACAGGGAAGGGATTCAGCCACACATACACATGTATCCATTCTCCCCCAAACTCCTCTCCCATCCAGGCTGCCACATAACATTGAGCAGAGTTCCATGTGTTATACAGCAGGCCCTTGTTGTTTATCCGTTTTAAACAGAGCAATACATTAACACTTTAAATCCAGATCCAGATAAACCTTATCGCCTCAACTAAACTACTTTCAAGAACAGAATAATGACTTACGTATTTTTTGTATTTTTGTTTAGTCACTATATTGTGTCTGCCTCTTTTGCAATCCCATGGACTATAGCCGTCCAGGCTCTTCTTTTCGTGGAATGTCCTAGGCAAGAATACTGGAATGGGTTGCCATCTCCTTCTCCAGGGGATCTTCCTGACCCAGGGATCGAACCTGCGTCTCCTGCATTGGCAGGCAGGTTCTTTACCACTGAACTACCAGGGAAGACCATAATGACTTACACTTGTGTCCAAATACACAGGACAGAGCTTTGCACCCAATAAATGTTCATTGATAAAAATAAAGACAAAGATGATAAAGATAATATGAAGCCAGTTTTCCATATTTTTCTCAGATATTCATTCAAAGGCATGGCAATGCCTTTGAAATTTTCTGATCAAAATAATTAAGGAATGTATAACTGTTGCAGCCAAAACTACCAAAATGACATTAATACTAACCAAATAGTAATTTACTGTCACCCAACATTTTAGTGGGTATATGTACAAAACCAACTCAATGTAATGGTGAAAACATATGATTACGCTCTCCAAAGTATGGTTACTTAATACTATGAGCTACCAAAACTATATGGCATGGTAACAAAAGACGTCACAAAACAATATGCCCCCAATTTTTTATTGGGCATATAATGTGTAACGTGAATATGCATCTATGTGTATTTATGTAGGGACATTGGAGGAAAGGGAAGGGGATAAAATAATAAACACTAAAATGTTAGCAGTTACTATATGGTAAAACTACAGATAACTTTTACTTTCTTCTTCATGTTCTTCTCTACTTTCTAATTCAAAAAGACATACCTAAATACAATAGATAACTTTCTTAAAATAAAAGCTCCCAACATTTAGAAATTTTGTCATTCAATAAAGATCCTGAGTATCAAAAAAAAAAAAAAATTTTGTCATTGATGTTAAAATCGGCCAACAATCTCAACTCAGTGTAGTGAGCAATATAATAGAGTTCTAGAATTTAGTTATTTCTTAAGGATAAATTCAGGCTCTGAAAATATTTCTTACCTATTCCACACAAATCACCCTCTTACTTAAATAACAGTTACATAGCAATAGTATAAATAAAAGGCTCTATTTAGAGGAAGGGGAGATGAAGATGAAAGAAGATGAAGATACTATCATTAGTATCTCAAATATATCATGTACAAATTTCTTTGAACACAGTCAAAAATCCACGTGTAAGGCTTTGATCTCATTAAATTTTTAAATTACAGATCTTGGATGACAAAAGATAAAAGACCAATCTATATTCTGCACTTTCTGAAAAGCTTTTCTAATACTGAAATTTATTAATCTGGACATAAAAAGTACAAATCTACTTAACAGACAAATGTTACTCCCCACACACAAAAAGTTTCACATTTAGAAAGAACTAGAGATTCAAAGGTTTATTCTAGATTGCAAATGCTATCAAAAACAATATAGTACAGCCACTCTGGAAAACAGTTTATCAGTTTCTTTAAAAACTAACCATTCGGCTACCATACAACCTGGCAACTGTATTCCAGGGCATTTATCCCAGAGAAATAAAAACTCCTGTTCACACAAAAACTTGCATGTGAATATTTCTAGCATCTTTATTTGTAATAGCCAAAAACTGGAAGCAAGCCAGATGTTCTTCAATAGGTGAACAGTTAAATAAACTAGTACATCCATACCATGGTATACTTACTCGGCAATAAAAAGGAATGAACTAGTGATATGCCCAACAACTTGAATCAACCTCCAGAGAATTATGGTGAGTGAAAACAGCTAATGACAAAAAATATGTACTATATAATTCTATTTATAAAACATTCCTGAAATGACTATAGAAACTAAAGAATTATAGAGATAAAGAATAAATTAGAGGTTGCCAGAGGTTGGGCAATAGGAGGGAAAGGGCAGAGGTAACTTAAGTACTGGGTTGATCAAAAAGTTTGTTCAGGTTTTTCCGAAACATTTTAGGAAAAACTTAAACTTTTTTGCCAATCCAATAAATGTAGCTACAAAACGGCAACATGAAGATGTTCTCTATCTTGACTATAACAAATATCAATGTAAATATCCTACTTTTGATCTACTAAAGTTTTGTAAGACACTACTATTAAGGGAAACTGTATAGAGAGTACATGAGATCTATTGTTTCTTACAACTGCATAGGAATCTATGATTATTTCAAAATAAAAAGCTTAATCTTAAAAAAACAGAGCATTTTTAGGGCACCTTCCAACATTGATTATATCAATCAAAATCAAATATCTTCTCTCCAGGAATTTCCAGTCTAAACCAGGCAACACAAAAAGTTTGTGGAAATTTACTTAGAATTTAAGAAAAGTGTATAAATACATATACTATTTGGGTATTAAAGTATGACCATGTGGCCATATAAAAAAGCATGTGCACAACTAAAAGGAAAACAAATGGATTAAAACTCAAATCCATTCTGGGTATGCAGATGCAATATTTTTAAGTTTTTTACAAAATAAGAAAGGAAAGCAGCACCTAGAATAGTTTAGTGCTCCTATTATGGTTTCCATAGCACCCTATAATTCATCTTTCAGTTCTTTTCAAAGATTATTATTTCTACTGTGACTTTTCCACCAGACAGCAAACTCCATAAATACAAAGACTGTCTTCATCTTGCCTTCTAGCACACAGCACAATAACTTACACAGAGCAAAAGCTAAATATTTTAAAACTGAAATAAGTTG
The DNA here is from genome assembly GCA_006410935.1 of Redunca redunca. Taxonomy (NCBI): domain Eukaryota; kingdom Metazoa; phylum Chordata; class Mammalia; order Artiodactyla; family Bovidae; genus Redunca; species Redunca redunca. Next base: position 532,905 of record SJYQ01035785.1, read on the forward strand.
CTAAATAGAACCCTGAACTACAGTCTCCTCTGTTACAGAACTCAAAAACCTATCCTTAGGTAAACAAGTATTTATCTTTCCTTAACTGAATTTTTCAATGTTGCCTATAATTTCTGTGAAACAACTTTAAAAGCTTTTAATACACTTATGTTTTTAAAATATGAGCTTGACAATGAAAATCATATACCCTGAATATATATCTACAGCAAAGAGTATTAAGACAACATTAATTTCAATTCTGAAAACTTTTAGAAGCCTAGACGATCATGTTATTAAATATATTCAGTATATTCAAAAATAGAATCAATGCTATTTTGAAATCCAGGAAGACTGTACATCATAAAAGCTTATCCTTAAATCATTTTTTTCCATAAGAAGTTAGCAATAGAAGCAGAATATGAAATGAAATTAAAGATATATAGAGAGAAGATACAGATATAGATATACACACTACCAAAGATGAAGACCTAAGCTTAAAAGAAAAAAAAAATCATGAAAAAGACAGGCAGTGAATCTATTTTCCTCCTGAAATAAGTACAATTCAGTCATAAAATGTAACAGGAATAAACCAGAAAGCATCAAAGCTATTTTAAACATTTAAGTCTATCCTTTAAAACAAAAACAGACAACATTATCAAATTTAAGTACGTTTCCTTTTTTAAAGGGAATTTTACTCAAAAAACAAAAAAAAAGGTTTAAAAAAAATGCATGGGAAAACCTCAAATGCAAAAAAAAAAAAAAGATTTACTTACCAAGTTGGCCATATAAATTGTGAGCAGCCCTCTCCTGCAAGTAATTTTAAGAAGACAGAGAGTGAGACTAAGCACAAATTTGACTTAATAATCACTTCATCACTTTTTTTAGAATCTACCAAATCATTTCTCAGGAGTGCAGAACTAAGTTTTTAGCACTGTAATAGTTAACTGTATAAATCAATTCTACAAGTCATTCTGTTTGGCAGTCATTAAATAAATATTCTGTTTAATGCCCATTAATTACAATTCTTTAAAATTACTATTGCCTGGGACTTCCCTAGTAGTCTACTGGTAGAATCCACCTTCCAAGACAGGCAAGTGGGTTCGATCCCTGGTCAGGGAACTAACATCCCACATGCTGCAGGGCAACTAAGCCCCCGGACCATGACCACTGAGCCCATACACCACAGCTACTGGGACCACACACCACAGCTAGGGAGCCCACACGCTCAACGAGAGAGAAGCCTGCACGCCTCAGCTAGAGAAGGCCACACGCCACAGCAAAAACCAGCACAGCCAAAATCTTTTAAAGAATTAAAAAAATCAAGTCAAAGCTCTAACATTTCTTAAAAGAAAAAATTACTATTGACTAGTAATTGCTAATTACTTATTGTAAAGATCATATATCTAATAAAATTAATACAGTGTTAAATACATGTCAATTACATCCCAATTTTTAAAATTACTGATACTTTATTATTTATTAATAGGAAGAGAGGTACAATTTGCTATTAGTCTATCTTTATGTTAGAGAATTCTAAGCTTAATGAAGAATCCTAGCAAATTCATCTTGCCAAGAAGTCAAGGCCATAACAATTATAACTAAATGCAAATTTATTTTTAAAAATTCAGGTCTTCTATCATTTTACACATAATGCAACCGTTCATTAGACATTGTTACAAATCATACTAAATCACCTTGTTTTAATTTCATTGCTAAGTGAAAAGTCAGGTACTAAGTGAACTCTTTAACACCAAAGGACAAACAAAAGCTCTGTAAACACTTGCTTTACAGAAAAACTACATATTTACTAAATGCATACTCACTCTTACTTAATGAGAATTCACCTAGAAACTCAAAGATAAGGACAATTTTATGCCCTTATAACTTTACCTTACACTGCACATGAGAGCATAAATGACGCACATCCCTCTAATAAAGAGGTCTTTAATATTTAAAGCATTCAAGGGCAGGGCTCAAATAAACTCTAAAAATCATAGAAATATATCTGAGTCTCAATAATGAACATTTTTAGTACTCAAAGAAACAATTACTTTGTAACATAAAAAAGTAAGAATATCAAATCACTTTCATTTAAATATCATGCTAGATCTTGATATTAACATCGTCAATCAGTCTTCTTGACGTCAGATCCGGTCATACAAAACCTTGATTGTTCATCACTTAAAATGGCTTAACAGGATTTTCAATTTACTAAAGCCATATGGAGGCAGTATGATACAACTGAATAATGCTGAAGCGAAGTTAAGAAATCAAGGTTCCAGTTAACTTTCTCTGGTACTCTAGTTTTGTCATTAAAATGAGGAAACTAGTTATCTAACTTATATTTTTAAATATAAAAACTATTTGAAGAAAATAACTTACATTTATCACTAATATACAAAACATAACATTGGGTCCATCCTGGTTGGAAGGGGGAGGCACCCTAGGCATACCCACTGGGCCATGCCGCCACCGATGTCCCTCTTCAGTAGGTCCTAACGTACCTTAGCAGAATCCCACTGCTCCTCTAAAAATGTATTTCAAAATCAGTGATACGATGATCTCTGGAAGGTCCCTTTTAAATCTTCTTTTCTATGATTTATACATACCAATTGAAATTGTTCTTACTAATCCTTACCAATCTTTAGTTCCTACCAAATTCTAAATCAAAGATGTTCCAATAGTACTTATTTTAAATAAATCATATCAAGAAAAATCAGGGTAACATCATCATCTAAGAGCCACACATACATGGAAAAGCTAAACGCTTCTCAAGGATTTGCCTGTTCTTTTCAATTGCTGGTTACATATGAACAAAAAAATAGTATTCTTCATTACAAAACCAAAGTAAAAATATTTCTGTAATTTCAGTGATAGTGCCCCAAAATACATTTCACTATGAAGTGAAATTAAAAGACACTTGCTCCTTGAAAGAAACGCTATGACAAATCTAGACAATGTATTAAAAAGCAGAGACATTACTTTGCCAACAAAGGTCCATCTAGTGAAAGCTATGGTTTTTCCAGCAGTCATGTATGGGTGTGACAGTTGGACCATATAGAAGGCTAAATGTGAAAGAACTGAAGCTTTTGAGCTGTGGTGGAGAAAACTCTTGACAGTCCCTTGGACTGCAAGGAGATCCAACCAGTTCACCCTAAAGGAAATCAGTCCTGAATGTTCATTGGAAGGACTGATGCTAAAGCTAAAACTCCAATACTTTGGCGACCTGATGTGAAGAGCTGATTCATTAGAGAAGACCCTCATGCTGGGAAGGATTGAAGACAGGAGGAGAAGGGGACGACAGAGGATGAGATGGTTGGATGGCATCACTGATGAAATAGACATGAATTTGAGCAAGCTCCGGGAGATGGTGAAGGACGGAGAGGCCTGGCATGCTGCAGTCTATGGGGTCGCAAAGAGTCAGACACAACTGAGTGACTGAACAACAATAATGAAGTGAACGAATATATGATGCTATCTTCGAAAACATTTGTTCCACTAATTTCATTCTGTCTCTGATAATAACAGTAACCCAACTCTAGAATCATCACTAGCTTCCATCTATAACTGTTTATCTCTACTGAACAAAGATGATCTTGTTTAACCGTTACATTTTCACAGACCTGCAATAGTACCTGGCATCTAACAGACACTAAACAAATGGTAGAATTACTAAGCAAAGTGTTACTAGGAATCCAGTCTTACAAGAAGGAATACATTATAGACATATATTTTAGAAATATAATCACAAAAGATAGCCACTAGACAGAGGGACAACTGACTAAAGACTAATTTATTAGCAAGCAAAAACATGATCTATTTGTATAAAATTTAATAACTTACATAGTATAATATTTTGAATCAGATTTTATACTCTCAGTAGTTATACAAAGTATAAAGCAGACATTATCATCCTCACTATTAAAAACCAAGAATCAGAGAAGTGGTTTATTTAAAAATATGAAGGCAGCAAAAAGCAAGTTCTTCTGACTCAAGTTTTACAGTCTTTCCAAGGCACTGTTTCTACAGTAGAAAATCTTTACTAAGTTATCTTTCAATTCTAAAATTTACTGATTTGTTTAATATGGTATCCTAGCAGGCTTCTGTGCAGCGAGGATAAACAAAGTCTTCACACAGTCTGCTGCTGCTGCTAAGTCGCTTCAGTTGTGTCTGACTCTGTGCGACCCCAGAGACGGCAGCCCACCAGGCTCCCCCATCTCTGGGGTTCTCCGGGCAAGAACACTGGAATGGGTTGCCATTTCCTCCTCCAATGCATGAAAGTGAAAAGTGAACGTGAAGCCGCTCAGTCGTGTCCAACTACCAGTAAAAAGCCAAGGATGTATTGCTATTAGAGTACTATTAGTAGTAATAGTACTATTAATTATTATTACTATTATATAATTGTTATAGATAATTAGTAGTAGTAG